>JBAWJY010000099.1:0-74696 GCA_037356115.1 Neofusicoccum sp. Z2
GGCCGTCAGGCGCTGCCACGCGCCCTCGCCGCCGCCGCCAGTTCAGCGCACGCTGCGCAGCCCACGGCGCGCGCTGCCACGGCCGCCGGCGCTGGCCCCCGCGGGCGAGGGCGGCGGATCGCCCGTCACACGTCGCGCCGCTTACTCGCCGCGATGATGTCAAGCGCTCAGGGTCCGCGTGCAGGCCGGGACGATGCCAAGGCGCGCTGCGACTGGTGCGCCCCCCGCCCGTCGCAGCCGGCCGCCGCGCTCTCAAACCGCCTGCGCGCACTCGAAACACCGCCCTTTCGCGCTGCATGACCTCATCGCTCCCTGCGCCTGCCAGAGCCGCGGACGCTGCTCATTTCCGCTCGGCAAAAGATGGGGATCTGCGCCGCGCAGGGCACGACCTTCCACAACCTGCCCGCGCGCCGCCAGTCTGCCCGACTGCGCGCCATCCCCACCCGGCCCTTGCCCGCGCTGCCTGCCCGCGCGCCGAACGCTCTCCTGCGATGCGCGCCCGCGCCGGCCAAGCCCACCGCCGCTGCCTCAGCCGCGCGCTGCGTGCCGGCCGTGCCGCGCGCAATCAACCTCGCGCCCATGATTTCATGCAGGAGCCCGCCAAAATTCCCCGGCGACGTGACCACTGGCAAAGCTCCGTTTCCTCTGCCTCCCGAGCGTCTGGGTCGCTCAGGTCACAAGGGTACGCGTCCGCGTCCTTGCGCCTCCCCCCCAACCCCCGTCCCTCGTCAACTTTTTCCGGCCGCGCTCGGCGCCAGCAGGGCTCGGGTGGTGCCGAGCTGCCCAAGTCGACGCTGCGCCGGAGCGATCTCCTTATCGATATTTAGTAGGGAGGGCAGAAGCTTATATGAAGGGCATAGCGAGCTCTAGGAACGAGATTATGCAGGGAGCCTGGCCGGGGTTGCGGAGGGACGGTTGCTCCATTCAGCCTGCGCCGTGCTCTGAAGAGGCGCCCTCACACGTGGCTGGAGGAGGCCTGACTTACTTGAAGCAGTAGTAGTATATTTGGACCTTCCATGCAGCCGCCCGTGGAGCCCGCCGCTGCTGCTGCGTCGACGACGATGGCGGTATCCGCAGGAGGATCGCAAGCGCCCCCCCCCCCATCTTTCGCCTCCTGCCCTACGGCCTTCTGCTTCTCCAGCAGATCAGTAAGCCACAAATCTCCCAACTCGAGTGGTGCAATCTCCGCCAGAACGGAAATTTTTGGGCTATCTACATCGCTCTCGCGGCTGCCCCTCTCCCGCCCCCCCGCCGCCGCTCTCGCAGCAGCCGCGCGCCCGCGCCCTCCATGATGCCATCCTCCTCGCTGCAAGGATGATGTGGCCTGTCAGCCGCACGCCATGGCCACGGTGACTCAGGGCTCCGGTGCCGCCGCATGTCCAATGTCACGCCTATCGCCATCCGCAGCTTCGGCCCGGTTTGATTGCCGTCGAGTGCCGGGCATCACGGTGAGCAGCGCAGCCATGGGCAGGGTGGGATGACAGACGTGGTGCCATGGCAAGGCGCGCCGTCCCATGCTCCCCCCTCCCCCCGCCGCGTCCTAGCAGCACCGCAATGCCCCATGGATCATGGCGGGAGCCGTGGGCACGCTCGCTTCACGCCCGTCTGCCTCACTCCCAACACCGCCATTCGCCTTTCGCCCAGTTTTCTCCCCCTCTGGTCCCATGTTTCGCCGCCCGTTCTGTGAGCTGGCCCAGGAGTCCGCCCGCCCATTGCTTCGCTGGGCAAAGTCAGGCCCGCCGCCGGCTCGCGCGCGAGCGACGCGGCCGGCCGCTGCGCACAATCCACCTTGCCTTTTCGCCGGCCGGCGAGCCCGCGGGCAAACTGCGACGGGACCTGAGCGGCGAAAAGAGCAAGGGTGTACCCCAGCACGCTTCGCCGCGAGCTTCCCCCAACACCAGTGGAAATAGGCGTGCTCATCATACGCCAGCGCCGCCGCCGCCGCCCCGTTGCCGCCTGGGCAGCCGTCACGGTCACCTGACGGCCAGTCGCCATTATAGTAGCCGCCGGGCTTAGCGTTGGGCCTGACGAAGCCAGCGGCATCGCCACTCCGCCGGTAGCTTCATGCGCTATACGTCTTGGAGGGGCGGTGCCCGGTTGACACGCATGCTGTAACGGCGGAGAGGGGCGCGCGGCTAAGGCTATGGGGTATGCCGATGTCCGGCAGCGGGCGCAGCCGTCAGGATACGAGCACCACATACGTACATACGTACGACTGCAGCGTCATCGACTTTGCTTTTTGGAGCTCCCGGTCCAAAAGGGTCGCAGAAGGCAGAGCGGGAAGGGGTCCGTCAGGTCTGAAGTTGCAGCGAACGGCTGTGCTGCTACACGCCATCTCCTTGTCCATCCGACGGCCGCACGCAGCAGCTAGGACCACACGCGTAGCAGATGCGTTTGGTGATGGCAGTGATGGCCACCGCCATGGCCAACGGCGACGACGATGATTATTGATGACGCTTCGCAAACGTCGATGCGAGGCTCACGAGACCCGGAAAAGATTTTGGCTGCCGCCTTGCCCTTGCGCTCGTCCGTGACGGGCGTGCGCTGCTGCGAGATCTGCGGTTCGTGCCTTGGGCCGGCTAGTCAGGGACGCGCTGCTTCAGCACACCGTCTTGGTCCGTTGTGAAAGCGGAAAGGAACAGACGTGCCGCGCGCACGGCCGCACGCGGCGCCCTACGCAGTGCTCGCGCGCGCGCAGGCAGCGAGAGTCAGGAATCATGCGAGTGTTTTCTAGACCGAGCCAAAGAACAAAAGAAGCCCGCTGCTGTCAAGTGTGGCCGCGATGCGCTGCGCTGCTCGTCACATCCCTCACCGCCATGTCAACGCATTTTCCCGTCCAACTGCTCTCTTCGAACGCGGTCGGCGGCATCCACCGCGCTCTCCTTCATCATTAGCAAGCACTTCCGCCCCGTAGGGCAGTGAGAGCGCTACAAGATGATCCGGCAAGTCCCATGAGCCACCAGCAAGGCCCGGCGGGACAAGAAAAAAAATTTCCTTCCAGAACAAGAATTAAACCTTCTTTCCGAACCGCCGCCATGCCCAGGCCAGGACATACCACCGAACGAGGATCCTCCACCACAGCCCACCTTGTCTCCCACGTGGGAAACCGTACGTATGTTCGTGTGTAAGCGAGATGTGCGGCGCCGCCGTTCTGTGAGAGCCATTCCGCGGTCCTGGGAACATCTCGTGTGCATTGCAGTTCCAGGTCATGCATGCACCCAACCAGAGGCACACGAAAAAAAGCCAAGCGACCTGCCCGATTGAACGGCGCCCGAGTACCGACACGTGAAAGAGGACCTCTCTACACCCCCCGTCCCTCCTCGTCTAATTCTCCGACGCCGCAACGCGCGTAGGGATTCCGCGAGAGCGGAGGCGCGCGACGGGCAGTACCGCCGCTCACACCCAACTCATCCTTGGCAGAGAGAGAGAGCAGACACAGAGTGGAGTCGAGACGCGATGAGAGGTGGGACATCAAAGAGGATCCAGCGGCGGTCCAGCCCAGCCCAGCCTAGCTCGGCCCAGGCGGATAGCGGGAGAGAGACCACGGACGATTCAGATTCGCACCATTTCCTCCATGCTGCCCGAGCCCTACCGTCTAGACTTGCATCATCATCTCTCTCACATCTCCGTGCCCCGACTCCTTGTCCTTTGTCTTGGCTTCGCTGCTCTCGGCGCCTCCCATCTACCCGGCCTCCCGCCGGTCTAGCCAAGCCCCTACACCCCAAGACGACACATCTTCTTGATTTCAAAGCGGTAATGCCATCCCAAGGGATGGGGATCACCATACGTCCCTTTTGACGCACATGACGCGCACACGCAATGCAAGAAGATCCGAGCCCCTCAAGCCACGATTCCAAGCCACGATTCCAAATATTGTGAGGGAAAAAAAAGAAAAGGAAGTTTAAAAAAAAAACCGGTCCTCGCGTAAGTATGTGCAGTGGTCCTTCCGCCAATTCCCGGTCCTTGGGAAAGCTGCACGTAAGGTAAGACAAGGCGGGTTGCGTGACGGGGACCAGGAACAAGAGACCCAACCAAGACCGGATCTCTCGCTTGCCCGCGGGCCCAGGCATTGGCAGCCAGCAAGAGCATGGGGGGGGGGGGGCACGGGGGACGACAAACGTGTGCTAGTAATGGACGCCCACGAAGAAAGAAAGAAGATTGGCGCTGGGCGCGACAAGACGGCGCCGTTACCGCGTACTCGGGGAAGCGGGAAGGGGTGGCCAGTGGCTCTGTGCCCTCTTTTTTTTTTTTTGAAATTATTGAGATCTTTGCTTGGGACGTGTTTGAAACCGAGACACCTCCCTCTGCCCCTAGCTCCTCGGGTAAGGATACGAAGAGCGAGTGTGCGCTCTGGTCTGATTTTCCACTCTTCTCTGACTTGGGCCTTGCTCTGCCTCTCCATGATGATGCACCTGAGCCCCATAATTTTGCTATTGACTGGGCGCGGAGCCGCAGTTCTGTTTCACGTCGGCCGAGGCGATGTGCATGGCTCCTGCCTCTTCGTGTCGGGCATTCATCGTTGACGCCTTACGGCCTATTTATATGGTGCCCTCAATGCTTCGAGACCGAGATCTGAGCACCAAGGTTTTGACTTGCCGTCATTTCCACTCCCTCGGGCATCCCCGTGCTGCGGCGCGGCGGCAGTGGAACGTCAATGCTGATGTCACATGTCCAACAAGGACTGCTTAAGGGTCATCGATCTACCGTAGAACTTTGATTCTTCCATGTCGATTCTAGCTCAAAAAAGTCCGAGAACACCCTCCGCCAGAGCCACTCTACACGCGCGGTTGCAAGAAACGACGAGTGCGTCAAAGCATAAAAGCAAACGATCCAAACGCAACAACAATGTTGGAGGGGACTGATTAAAATCCTTAGTTCTTTGGCATTTGATTTCATGAAAGGGTCTAAGACCGTACAGAGAGCAGAACGTGCTATCGTGATGTGGACGACAAAGGGGGATTGAGGGTCGTAGGGTAAGAAAGGGGAAAAGGAGACCGGGGGGTTATCGCAAACTTCTAGGGTTTAAGCAAAATTGAACGGAATCTTTAGAAGCAAAGAAAGACCGATACAGCCCCACTTTGCCGACCCAAGGAAACCCTTGTGTGGCTTTTTTGATCCACGTCCAATGGAATGCCAACTATGGAAACCCCCATCAAACCCGTCACCGAAACGTGATATCGGAAGACATCTACTCGGCGGGCTTGGTCTCCTCAGCGGGAGCAGCCTCAGCGCTGGCGCCCTCCTTAGGCGCCTCCGATGCAGCCTCAGCGGCAGGCTCAGCCTCGGAGGAGGTCCAGAGGGTCTACGCATGTGTTAGCTGGCGATCATTGTGGGGATATCCGTGTTACTGACCAGGTTGTCACGGAGCAGCTGCATGATCAGGGTGGAGTCCTTGTAGCTCTCCTCGCTCAGGGTGTCAAGCTCTGTGATATTCGTCAGGTTGGTGCAGTCCAAAAAGTCCACAAGACTACTCACCAGCAATGGCGTCATCGAAGGCCTGCTTGGCGAGGTGGCAGGCCTGGTCGGGCGAGTTCAGGATCTCGTAGTAGAAGACGGAGAAGTTCAGAGCGAGACCAAGGCGGATGGGGTGAGTGGGAGCAAGGTCGGTCTGGGCAACCTCGGTGGCGGCCTTGTAAGCCTCGAGAGACTTGTCGGCGGAGGTCTTGCGCTTGTCGCCAATGGCGAACTCGGCGAGGTAACGGTGGTAGTCACCCTTCCTGTTTTGCGGTTTCGTCTTAGTATGCCATCGCTGCGGCGTATGCGCGGAAAGGTCTTACATCTTGTGGTAGAAGACCTTGGACTCGCCACTCTGCGCAGAGGGGATGAGGTGCTTGTCCAGAACCTCCAGGATGTCCTCGCAGATCTTGGCAAGCTCGGCCTCGATCTTCTGACGGTACTCCTTGATCAGACCGACCTGGGCCTCGTTGCCCTTCGACTCCTCCTTCTGCTCGATCGAGGTGACGATTCTCCAGGACGCACGGCGCGCACCGATGACGTTCTTGTAGGCGACGGAGAGGAGATTCCGCTCCTCAACGGTGAGCTCCTGGTCTGCGGAGGCGACGGTCTTCATGTTCTCAACCATCTCTGCAAAGACTGTTAGATCGAGGCTGCCACAAGACGGGCAAGCAGTACATACCCTCATAGCGCTCGGCCTGCTCGGCGAGCTTGGCCAGGTAGACGGAGTTCTCGTAGCTACTCATGGTGACGTGGGAATGTGTGGTCTATAGAGTCGCAACAATCAGCGTCCGCGCAGAACGAGGTCAGAAAGCGTGCAGCGTGATGGGCGGTCTCAGTGCGCTGTCGTGGGTGGGCGCCGGCGTTCGGAGGAAGGTATGAACGAAGCGGATCGCGGGGCAGAGGGCCAGGCGCGTCGCAAGCACCACCGTCCAGCGCAGCGAATCGGCCTGCACAGCCGCCGCCCGCAGCTGCAGGCCGGGGCAGCGCTGGAGCGATGGAAGGAGCGAATCGCGCCGTCGGGACAAGCGCAGAGCAGCTCGACGAAGGGGTGCAGTTGTAAAGGAGGCAAGTCGCCAGTGTGGGGCAGAGTGGGCGCATTGCGGCCGCTGGTTCAGCGACGGCGCGGGCGGCGTCGCAGTCGCGATGGCAGCTGGGGCGCGGGCGGGCGCCGCGTGCAGCGGGCGGCAGGCGTTGCGCTCAACGGGCAGGACCCAGGAGGCTGAACGGATGACGAAAGGACGGGGCGTCTCTCACCTGATGGAAAGCCTGTGGCAGTGATCGACGGAGGGGCAGAAGAAGGGTCTTCGGGGGGCTTGGACGCTGAAGAGATAGAGCCTGCGGCGACGGTGGGCGTGAGAGGTTGGGTTGGAGTCGGGCGAGGGGTGTTTGTTGACGTTCGAGGCGATCGGGCTCAAGTGGAAGTCAAAGATGAAGTGTAGGGGCCTTAATAAGCGAGCAACGGGGCATTACGCCCACCGCCTTGGCCGGTCAAGAGCGAACGATACAGTACAAACAACACACGCCAGCGCACCCGCACCACGCCGCGCCGTGACTCACACTGGGCGACCAGCCGCGCCGTTGGGCGCCGCGCTGCCATCGCTGTCGCTGGCCGCCGCCACTCTGCGCGGCCGCCGCCGACGGCGCGCCATTGCGCGTCATAACGAGCTGACCACGGCACGCTTAAGGCTGGAGTTCCGCATGCCAGATGCGACTAGGCCTGCTCGTATCTTTACCTCCCTGAGTGCATCAAACGGCTTAGCATCCAGCGTCGCTCTCCGCCTAGTATCTCAGGGGCAGATCAGGGCCCGTCACGTGCAGACTATGGCATCCCGCCGTCCATAGGGGCGCGTCTGGACGATAAGGAGCAGCCGGGCCACTGGACGGCCTGCCCGGGCAGTAATTCTCGCCTGCTCGCACTCTGGGATCGTGCAGCGCAATCCCGGCCGCGCCGCAGCGGGCGCCTGATTGGGCGCGCAGTCTGGAAACGACCTGGAGCAAACGCAGCCGGCTGCGGATCTTGGGCGAGCGTCGCGTCAGTCGATCCGCTGCACGGCGTGCTTAGGGTCTCAATGATGCCCCGTGACTGAATCATGCCACCCGTCGCCCAGCTTCCCCGGACGTCTCCTCACGTCTCCAGATGGAGGAGGAGTGGGTGTCGTCGCACGTGATCCGCGTACCCCGGTAACGTCATTGGGCGGGTGGTCTGGGCACGGCAAGAGGCCGCCGCAGCTTGACAAAGCTTCACCCAGGTTCGCGTCGTCTACGCCGCCCATCGATCATCGCACCACTCCAACCGCAACCCGTAAATCCTCCCGATCCCCATCAATTCTGCGCCCGTGTCCTGACCTAGACACAGCCATCACAATGCTCCGCACCACCTTCGTCCGCGCTCTTCGCACCCCCGCGGCTGCCCGCCCGCTCAGCACCACCGTCCGCGTCATGGCTGCCGGTGACACCGGCGCTCCCCGCTTCGGCGGCCAGAAGGCTGCGTGAGACCCTCTACACCATTGAGCTGCTCTCTTGACGCGATTGCTGATGCTGCTATCATGCAGTGACTCCTTCACCAAGCGCGAGGCCGCCAACGAGGAGCTGTTCATCCGGACCGAGGAGAAGAGGAAGTGAGTTCGGCGCAGGCAGACCCGCCAACACACACCGTGGCCAGACCAACCGATTGACGATTCTTGTGTATTACAGGCTGCTGGCGCTCAAGGAGAAGCTCAAGAAGCAGAGGGAGCACCTCGACGAGCTGGACAAGCACATGTGCGTATCCCTCTCGCTGCCCCACTAATCTCGGATAGCGATGGAGCTAACTTCTGCGCGTTTCGACAGTGACGACCTCACCAGGAGCCAGGGCGGCGAGCAGAACTAAGACTGGTCCACATACCTATCAACTTTCATGAAGACTGACCCCGTTGGCGGTTGTATCTGTAGTCATATCTCCAAAGCCATAGCATTGCAAGAATGCCCGTGGAGGCCAATTGAGTTCTTCACAACCTTTAAATACTACAACAGCATCAATTACTTTCAAGGCGGATGCCGTGTGCTGTTGCATTGCACTTTGTGATATTCGCCTGTTGGCTCCATTGTTGGTACTAGTTAGTCTTCGCGTCTTCAGATGATGATCCTCCGGGTAGGCGGGTTGTCACCCGAAAAGCTCCGAACTCGTCGAATGCATTCCACGCCATTCCGAGATGCAGACAAAACACCTGTCACAACAGATATGGCGTAAAAGGAAATTATATGCAGCTTACGGCGTCGGCAATTTGCGTGACGCTCTGGGCGAGTGATTGACTACTTCATCCGAATAAATGCTCCAGCTCCTCTTCGAATTACCGATGTGCCGGTAAGCTGTCGTCTGGTGCACATGCGCGACTTCGTATGTCGAATGGCAGAGACGTTAACAACGGACCTGGGGCAACGTGCAATGACTTTTTTACCCTGGCCTCGCTCTCAACTCTCTAGCCCGGCACGCATCTACTTCATGAACGACGAAAAGGAGTTCTGTACAGCAAGGAAACTAAGGGGCTAAGTTTACACAACGACCTCATCTATATCCGCTAATATTGGGTACATCATCCTCTCGCCGTCTAGCTCGCGTTCCTGCTCATATCGCCCCGGATCCGCGCGTAGTCCAACAGGCCCTCGATCTGGCCGACGGCGCTGATGGCAATGTCGCGGTCCCACAGCTTTCTTTGCGCGAACTCCATGACATCCTTCTCGGTGATAGCGCCAACAACACGCTCAACCTCCTCGGGGGAAAGACGGCGGCCAGTGGTGATGATCTGGCGGCCAATGTCCTCGGCCGTCGCGGTCGTGCCGTCGAGCGACAGGAGGATGGAAGCCTTGAGCTGAGCCTTGGCGCGCTCGGTCTCGGCCGCGGAGACGTTGAACGACAGGCGAGACCACTCACGGAGAGTGAAGTGGACAAGGTCGTCGATGCGGGTGATGGCGTCAGTAACGAGGTAGATACCCCAGAGACTGTGAGCTATGTTAGAATGTCATTCTTTTCAAATGGATTTTCCAATTGCTCGTCTTACCCAGTGTCACTGTAGCTCGTAGAGAAGCTCATGAAGCTGTTAGCAAGGTTGTTGTTGTGGACGAAGGTGCTGAGCTTGCTGCCAAGGTACGGCGAGCTGCCCATGGCGCGGTCCCAGTTGCCAACAATGGCCTGAGCAACAAGCGCAGTGAAGTAGTCGTCGTCCTTCCAGCTGACACCCTCGACGGCGATGGCGATGTTGGCGGTGGGCATGGTGTCGTCACGGACCCTGACCTCAGAGCCGACGAAGTCGGGCTTGGCCTTCTGCGCCGCGGCGATGGTGGAGAGACCGGCCGGGGGCGCGGTGGGGAGGCCGGCGAAGTGCTTCTCAGCAAGCTCAACGAGCTGGGCGTGGGGAATGCCGCCGGCACCGACGAGGACCATGCGGTCAGCGGTGTAGTTGGTCTTGATGTAGTTCACGAGGTCCTCGCGGTTGATGGTCTCGATGTTCTCCTTCGGGCCCAGGATGGTCCTGCCGAGGGGCTGGCCCTGGAAAGCGGTGGCGTGCAGGTGGTCAAAGACGACCTCCTCAAGCTGCTTGTCGACCTCCTCCTGCTCGCGGAGGATGACATCACGCTCGCGCTCAATGGCAGAGTTCTCAAGCTTGGAGTTCTGCAGGATATCGGCGAGGATGTCGACGGTGGCGGGGACGTCGGAGTTGAAAGACTTGGCGTAGTAGACGGTGTTCTCGCGCTGCTTCAAATCAGAAATGCTCGCGGAGGCGGCGGGCGAGCGGACGCACCGAAGTGTAGGCGTTGAGATGGCCGCCCATGTTCTCGATCTCGAGCTCCAGCTGCTGCTGGGTGCGCTTCTGGGTACCCTGTACAGTATTGGTTCAGCCCCGTCGTTGTTGGAGTCCCGGTAGGCGTCATACCTTGAAAGCAAGGTGCTCGAGGAAGTGCGCAGTGCCATTGGTCTTGTCCGTCTCGGCGCGGCTGCCGGCGTCGATCCACACGCCGACGGTCGAGGTCTGAGCCCAGGGCGAGTGCTCGGTGGCGATCTGGAATCAATTGAGTCAGCAAAGGCGCAGCGGGCGGGCGGCGATGGCGCATACCGTGAAGCCGTTGCTCAGGGTGGTGGTCTCCGTCTTCGCGCCGTAGCTGACCGGCGTAGCCAGGCTCCGGGTCAACGGCGTCCTGACGGAGTTGATGGCCGCGCGGCTGCGCATAGCCTGCTGCAGGTTGAACGCTAGCCGCCGAGAAGCCATGGCGAGGTATGCGGGGAGGATGCGGCGGAAGTGCGGACGGGTGGTGATGGGTGGGCGGGTGGATGTGCTACAGCTGTGTAGTAGTGATGGAGCGATTTTCAGGCCGGCCGACGTACCAATCAGCGCCTGCTTATCAAAGTCTTGGCTGATCACCGCGTGCCCGACCTCGCCCGAGGTTGAATGCGCCAGCAGCACGGTGATGTCGAAGCACTCCGCCGTCCTTCCTCCTCAGCCTCCATCGCGACACAATGGCCTCCATCCTGCGCCCGACTCTGCGTGCCTGCCAGGCCGCGCCCGCCTCGCGCCTGCTCTCCACCAGGTCCTCCGCCGCCGCTGCCTCGGCCTTCCGCGCGCCCGTCAAGTCGGCCTTCGTGCGCGATGCCCTGCCCGCCGCCAGGATTGCGCCTTTCCACGCATCCGCTCGCCGGGCCATTCTCCCGCCTGAGCCCCAGAGGATCGAGGGCACCGCCAATGACCCCGCACCCATCCCGCACACCTCGCCCGTTCACGGCAGCTACCACTGGTCCTTCGAGAGGTGGAGCAGCGCTGCTCGTCGTCTGTGAATACGACTAACATGCCGTGCAGATTGATCGCCGCTGGTCTGGTCCCTCTCACTGTCGTTCCTTTTGCTGCGGGAACCTTGAACCCGGTCACGGACGCCGTGCTGGGCGCCCTTCTCGTCCTCCACTCCCACATCGGCTTCCAGTACGCTGCCCCGAGATATACAGGAATCGAATAGACGCTAACCTACCAAGGGCGCTCATCATCGACTACTTGCCCCAGAAGAGAGTGCCTGGCCTTCGCAGGCTCTGCGTGTGGGCCCTGAACGCCGGTACCCTGCTTGTGGCATACGGCGTGTACGAGTTTGAGACCAACGACGTCGGCATTACCGAGGCTGTCAAGAGGATCTGGACCGCAAAATAAGCTGGTGTTAAGGAAATAGACTGGTCATATATAGGACGTTACATTCGCGAGCAATGGATGCCTTTCGTACAACAAACCTTAACGCAGCTTCCTCGGAGAGATATCGTTGTAGCGACGCGGGCTTTTCACCTCAACCAGGATATCAGCTCTCTATCATGGGAATAGCATTTGCAAATATTCGGGCTCGAAATTTTGGGGGCATTCAGCCCTTTGAGTCGACAACGCTACGAAAATGTAGGCACGTGCTGCTACCTTCCCTGTCGTTTTTGACGAATAACGAGAACTGCTGAATGCCAATAGCACAACTGCTCCATCTTCAGCTGAGGGTTGCTAACCACACAGCTATCCTCCGAGCTACGATCACGGCTCTCCTATACGCTTCCACTTATTCGCCGCTGCTTGAGGTCACTCTAGTCAACGTGCCTCTTGCCCCGCTCCCGCTCTTGGGCAAGGTGCTGCGCAACTCGATGCCACTCCACTCGGTGTCCTTCTTGAACGCCATCATCGTAATCGCCAAAGAGAATAGAGTGCTGTCCATCGCACTCACTGCCGTGCAAGAGAAAGGAGCACAGACTTGCAAAGCCGTGAGTAGTGAAGATGCAAGCAAGACAGGCTCCTCCAAATTGAACCTGGCCATTAATAGACAGGACACTGCAATCATTAAAGACACCACGTCCCATCCGATAACGCTCACATTGGTGACCGTCGTGCTGAACCTGAGCAGCAGGAGTTGAATTGGCCAAGACTTGGACGAGTAGCCATCCGCAGCTTCTGAGCTTGCCAGGGGTTCCCACTGGAACGCCTTTGAAGGGGATGAGCTAAGGATTGGCCGGGAGGTTGATATTCGGATCGATGGTGGCAAGAAATGGTAGTAGACCGGGCATAATGATACCGCCTTAGAACTGGCGATTCTGAGTGCGGTTGAGGAAGGGAGGGGGACACCTGATAGGCGCGGAGGATTAACAGGTCAACTGTGCGTACGCCTGCAATGGGGGTGAGAAGGGAAGGAAGAAAGGCGTGAGGCGCGCGGAGGAGTAGAAGACCAATCGGACGTACGCCTGCGGTAGTTGTAAGCAAAGAATGTTTCTACCAAAAGATACATGCACCTCAGCGACCTCTAGACCGCCGACCTTTGACATCGTACATCGCGAACGAGATAAAGTGGTAAGAGCAGTGGCCCCGAGAGCTCCGTCTGGCTTTTTTACTCAACAAACTCCTTGCGGCGCTTGCTAATCAGCCCTGTCGCGTCAGTTACCTTATCGACCTCTCCCACGCAAGCGACGAGTTTATGAGGCAGCAACGGGGATACGAGCCTCGCCTAGGACGACCGCCATCCCTCTAATTGGGCTATAATGCAGGTTAGGGTTCAAGGAAGCGGCTGCGAAAAATAATGCTCCACCAATACCAGCTGCAGAGAACCAGCCAGCAGAGTATCACCACGCATGAATTCTCCAAATCCTCAGTTCATTCCCGGCCTTTCGCCATTAGAGCCTTAGATGATGTAGATGTTGAACAGCGGGCTGAGTCCACTCGGGTTTGACGATGATATTGGGCCAGTGTTGTCTGAACATATGAGCTTCGATATTCATGATCCTGTACAACCACCAGGGAGTACACCATCTGGGATGACACCAAGGATGACGCATGTTCCTTCTCTTCCCTACCGAAAAGGGCGTTCCAACCGCTATACAGTTCAAGGATCTACAAGTTTTAGACGCGAGAGACTTGCTGAAATAAGACCAGTGTAAGCAGCTGTATCTTTAATCTCTGATGGAGCCTGTTTGGGAAGCTCGTTGCGGCACGGGGGCTATGTGGTAGTTTGAAGGAGCTTGCAGTGCCGAGTTCTCTGGTGCGTATGCATGGTTCGTACATCAAATGAAGCACGCTTTTTCCAACAGTGGGGTACCAGGTCCGGAGTAGTCGGGACTGGAGTTTCAAAGAACAAATGTTCCCCATTTGTTCCTCGACTTTTTTCACAAAGAGATCGATAACATTCTGGATACGGAGCCGCGCCTGCCGATGTCCGATTCAAGACTCTTATGGCTTTCTAACGATATGGTAATGACCAGAATCCGGAGCGGTCTACAACATGGAACTCCAAGCAGCGCCGAGCTATCGTGTATCCTTGTTATATCTCCGCATAGCGGAAAGAAGGCATGCACAAAACCAAGACAGATTCTAGATAGTCAGGTTTCAGCGGCGGAGGACATTTCTCGACGCTTCAAGTGGAGCTGATTTAGAAGTATTGGGGTTGTGGCAGCAAAAGGTGGTAGTCATACCTTTCTGAACTCTCTGACTTCGTACTGCGCTGTCGGCCCGCATAGTGTTGCAGCAGCTGTGCATCAGGAGTTGAAGCATTCATCCGCATGCTAGCGTGCTGCGAGAAACACGCTTTTTGCATCCAGATGAATGTTTCAACTCCGCATAGCACTGGCGTTGTCTTGCTCTTAATCTGATTGGTGGTTGTCGTGGATAATTTGGAGACTGCCTTCTTCTTCCGAGGGGGCGGACCAGTGCTTTTAGAACCGCCTCTCTCGCTGCCGCTGCTGCTTTCTTGATCCCCATTGTCCTGAGTGGTGACGGGAGACGGGGAGCGTTGCTGCGGGCGTCTCTTGATTCCACTGCTTTGCTTCGTCTGCCTTTTGTTTCGAATGGCGACCTTGTCACGAGCGCTCTTCGCTAGAGCGGACAAAGCCTTGTCCAGCCACGTAGCATGGCGAGTGTCTTGCTGTGCTTGAGCCTCCAGCGTGGGGAAGTTGGTCCATATCTTTCTTGCAGCTTTTCGCACGGCGTCCTTTATGGCCTCCCTGTGCTCATCAATCTTCAAATCATCATGGCTGTCTAAGATCTTGCGGTGTACGGCGGAATCCCTAGTAACAGCTTTCTATTCGTCTAAAGACATTAGATTTAGGCTTTAGACTGTCTGTTAGGAGACCTTGGTCCTAGTTTGTGCTGCGCGCGCGAGCTCTGTCTTGGGGATTATCGCCGCTCTGATTGATTGCTTGTAGGCTGGTCGAAGCGGGCAGGTTCGCCTTCGCTAGCAGGTAAGCGGACGGGCTACCGGAAGAGGCGGAGAAGAGGCTAAAGATCTACGAGGGAAACCGTTAGTAGCGGTGGTTTAGAGTAAGCCTTTAGAGGCGCGTTTACGAAGCAGAACTTACGGGCGTGATCGGTCGAGTGAGCGGCGGTGCAAAAGTAAGTAAAGCTGGCTGAAAGAGCGCGACGCAGTAGAGCGCACAGTAAAACGGCGCGACGGAGCAGAGCGCATAGTGAAACGGCGCGACGCGGCCCTTAGTAGGTGGAGTGATGCGGCCAGACTAGGACAGCTTAATATTTTGAGATGCGGAGCGGGGACGGGCTCTGAGGCTGCCATTACAAAATTCACAAATGTGTGAAGGATATCTCAGTACACAAGTGGACAAGTTAGTCTCTGAGGTTGTGTTCTCACATTACATGCTAAGAATTCATGTAGGGGCGGCATTCTAAGAGCTATCTTGTCTCCCCACTACAGCTTATTGAAAATTGCGAAGAGAATTACTCATACTGATTGTGTTAATTATTGAACACTCCTAACCTTACGATTAGACGGCTTTGCGACTACTTTTGATGGTTTTTTGTTATGTGTAACGGCTACTTTAGATGCTTCTTAATGGCGAGACATCATAGACGGAGTAAGCAATAAGGATGTGCTGATGTCGCAAGACGGCAAGCCAAAGGCGATGCGATGATTTGACAGACGGAAGCGTAGGGCGTGCTGGGCAATCTTTGCCCCGCCGGAGTCGGAGCGGCCAGGGTTCGCCGCGGCGCGGAATTGAGTCACCCCTCCAGCTCAGTCGACACTTTTTCCTCGCGCCGCAACTTCCAGCTTTCTCTCACTTCACCACGCAATTGACCCAGCCCGTTCGCTCAGGAACTTTTGGCTTCTGTCTCTTTTCCAATTCCTCCATTACTGCCGTAAAAACAACCCGCAAACACACCCGCACAATGTCGGCATACCCCACCATCCTCCTCCGCGCGGAGACCAAGCCGCTGGAGCACCGCTCCTTCGCGCCGTCGACCATTGCCGCGCTGGTCAAGGCCGGCTACCCCGTCGAGGTCGAGCGCTCGTCGCCCAAGCCCGAGTACCGCCGCATCTTCGACGACGCCGAGTACGAGGCGGCCGGCGCGACGCTGGTGCCCGAGGGCAGCTGGAAGACACAGGCGCCGGGCTCCAAGATGATTCTGGGCCTGAAGGAGATTCCGGAGGAGGACTTTGCTCTGGTCAACGACCACATCGCCTTCAGCCACTGCTACAAGGGCCAGGGCGGCTGGGAGAAGGTGCTGTCGCGTTTCCCGCGCGGCGGCGGCGTGCTGTACGACTTGGAGTTCCTGGTTGACGAGCAGGGCCGCAGAGTCAGTGCTTTTGGCTATCATGCCGGCTTCGCGGGCGCTGCGCTTGCCGTCAAGATGTGGGCCTGGCAGCTCCAGCACCCTGGTGAGCAGCTGCCCGGCGTGGAGAAGTTCACCGAGGGCCGCGGATACTACCTGAACGAGGAGGAGCTGGTCAAGCAGATTGCGGAGGACGTTGCCACTGGCGAGAAGATCATCGGCCGCAAGCCGACTGCTTTCGTCATGGGTGCTCTGGGCCGCTGCGGCCGTGGTGCCGTCGATCTTTTCGTCAAGGCTGGTCTGCCTGAGAGCAACCTCGTCCGCTGGGACATCAACGAGACCAAGGAGAGGCAAGGCCCGTACCAGGAGATTGTCGACCAGGACATCTTCGTGAACGCGGTATGTTACAGTCACACTCCACCTGAGAGAAGGCAATTTCTAACAGAACCCAGATCTACCTCTCCCAGCCCATTCCTCCCTTCATCAACAACGACCTCCTCGCAGCTCCCGGCCGCAAGCTGAGCGTCGTCTGCGATGTCTCCTGCGACACCACCAACCCTCACAATCCTATCCCTATCTACACCATCAACACTACCTTCGATAAGCCCACTGTTCCGGTTGATGTTAAGGGCGACAAGAGCGGTGCTCCTCTTTCCGTCATTTCGTAAGTAATAGCTAAAGATATGCAATGGACGACAACTGACTTTGAACAGGATCGACCACCTGCCTTCTCTGCTCCCTCGCGAGGCCTCTGAGTCTTTCAGTGCTGGCCTGCTCGAGAGCCTTCTGCAGCTCAAGGACAAGAGCACTGCGAGGGTGTGGACTGACGCCGAGAAGCTGTTCAACGAGAAGGTTGCTACCCTCCCGGAGGAGTTGAGGAAGAGAGACGCATAAAATCTTGGATATCGGTCCGAGCATTTTCTTTTTTTAAAACGGGCGAAGCAGTGATGGAAGCTTGTCTTCAACATGGGAAATGAAAAACGGCGTTCCGGGCCAGATGGAAAGCCTGATGTACGGAGACTTGATACCAGTCCGTCCATAGACTAGATGATATTTTGATGAATACGGCATGCAAAACCGGTCTCTAATCATACATCAAGTGGAGAAGGATTCGCATGCGTCCACACCCTACGCCAGTAATCACATGCCGGCAAGCGCTGGTGCAATATACAATACCCAGGGCAAATCGAGCTTTTCCAGACGCCTTGATGGCCTCTGGCGCACGAAAGCTTCCACTTTCCTAGCCAGAGCCCCCACACGGTGCCAAAGCAGACTTTATTGAAGGAGCTTGGCCCATACGACACCCATGATCCCCTGCAGACGGTTTTCGCGCCCGGTTTATCCCCCAAATTCCCTCACTCCGAAGAACAGCGCGCTCTTTACATGCCGAACATGCCGCCAGCGCCACCTTGCCTGGCAGCGGCCTCGCCCTGCATCTTCTCGCTGACCTTGGTGTGGACGTCGAAGAACTTGCTGACGCAGCGGTCGAGGCAGACGGACTCGGCCTTGTCGAGCTCGGCTTCGCGGTACGTCGTCGGAATGCACTTCTTGGTGCAGCTGGAGACGAGACTGTAGGCACACAACGCCCTGGCGCGCGCCGCGACGGGAGCGCGCAGGCAGAAACGTTAACAGGCAGACCTTGCGGCAGAATCAATTGGGCTCGGGCGGCGAGGGAGGAGGCGGGAGGGAGACGGCAAAGGCGTGCAAAGAGGGGAGCTTGTACCGGTTGAACATGTCGGACACCATCTCAATCTCGGTCTCGGCGGCGGCGATCTTCTGCTCCGACGTGGGCTGCGGGCGCCCGCCAAACAGGGAGAAGGACATGTTGGATGTGTGGGCGGTGTTGCGACGACGGCGTTGGGGCGGGTGGTGGGCGCGCAGGTTGCAGGTCGTCGGCCGCGGCAGGCGCGCTGTGATGTCGTCGTGAAGGCTCGGCGGCGCGGGAATTTAGTCCTGGCCGCAGGTCATGCGCAGCGTGCGCTCATGAGGCGGACAGCACTAAGTGCGCGATTTGCGGGAGCTTGGACCAGCGCGGATCGCCGCGCATGATTTTTCTGAGGGCTGTCGCGAGCCTCTCTCTCTCTTCTTCCCACACCCCGCCTCCCACTCCAGCGGAGGCGCATTACGTGCAGGTACGTCGCGCACTCTCCTCTGCTTCCTTGCGTTTCGATGGGCGAGCTCCGTGATGAATGGAAAAAATAAGAACCGTTGCGAATGACGCTCCGGCGGTTGATTTCACAACTTTACCTACCCATAACCTGACACCTTCGCCTCACACTCTCTCTTTCTCGTACGGTCCAAGCCTTCCAAAGGTGCTGACTGTATCTTGTTTAGCATGAGCTCCTCCTGCCGCTTCCTCCGCCCGTACCTACACCGTACGCTCCAGCGCTCTGTGCAGCCGGAGCATGCAAGAGCCTACCTCTCCTTCCAACGTCGTTTCGCGCGGGCCACATCTAGGCCTTCGTTCGAGACCACTGACTCGTCAGCAAATGTCACGCACGACTACGAAAAGCGCTTGAGGCAACTGGAGCAGGCGGGCGACTTGGCAGCATACTATCCTCTGAATCCGCACAAAGCGGACCGCACAACTGCGCGACGCGTGCATGAGGTGTTTGCTGGCTTGAAGAATGATGAAGTTAGGACAGACGTGACAGTGACGGTTCTTGGTATGTGCATCGATAGTTTTTGTAGTAAGAGGAGTCATTACTGCCCAACCTGTGCCGTCAATACAATTCCGAGTGCGTGTGGGAGAACATTGTCGAGAAAGCATCCCGGCGTCGCCACCCGTTTGATTCTGAGAACGTGGGCTGACGAGTCCAGGAAGGGTGAATTCCCGCCGCTCGTCTGGCTCCAAGCTCGTGTTCATCGACCTCTATGACGGAGGACATATACTCCAAGGCCTGTGTAACTTGGGCGTGCTTGAAAAATACGGCGCGCAGAGGGAGGACTTCAAGCGGTTCTCGAAACTGGTCCGCAAGGGAGATATATTCGGTAAGAGCACAGAATAGAATTCCGAAGAGAGTGGCAATGACCAATCCTGCAAAGCGGTAACCGGCCATCCAACCAGAACGACCAGCGGCGAACTTTCCATCTTAGCTACAGAAGTGCCGCAATGTCTAGCCCCATCTCTGCACCAGATTCCCGATGAAGTCGAGAATCCTGAGACATTGGCCCGCCAGCCTCATATCGATTTCCTCGTGCACCAGCGTCGCGCTGCTACTCAGCGGATCCGATCCAGCATTATCGGCTCCATGCGGAAGTTCTTCGACAACGACGGGTTCCTTGAAGTCAGCACACCCATTCTGACGGCAGGTGCTGGCGGTGCGGCTGCCAGGCCATTCGAAACCAGTGCAAACGAATTCCCCGATGATCCCCTGACACTGAGAATAGCTCCGGAGCTGTTCCTAAAGAGGCTGGTCATTGGCTCCGGAGAGAGGGTATACGAAATTGGTACCGTGTTTAGGAATGAGGGTAAGTACTCGGACTAGAGGACCCAAGGATTTCAGATTGCTGAGAAGACTGCGCTTAGGTATTGATGCTACGCACAACCCGGAGTTCACAATCTGCGAGTTCTATGAACCGTATGCCAATCTCGATGACCTCATCCACCGAACAGAGAACCTCTTTTCCGTTCTCAAGACGGCGGTTGAGAAACTTGGAGAGGAGAACAAGATCGTTCGCAACAGCATCACACTTCCTCCTATCAACCTTCAGGGCCCGTTCAAAAGACTTGAATTCGTACATACTATCGAGAACGCCATCAATCGCCGCCTGCCCGATCTGAGCAGCCCGACAGCCCATGCCGACATTGAAGCTCTCTTCAAAGAGCTAAACATCCCGCTGCCTGAGGAAGCTACTTTACCGCGCCTGCTGGACGAGCTCGCAGCACTATACATCGAGCCACTATGCACCGAACCCACCTTCATCATGTTCCACCCAGAAGTCATGTCGCCGCTCGCCAAAAGCTTCAAGGACCCCTTGACCGGCCAAGTCCTCTCACGGCGCGTCGAGCTCTTCATTCAGGGCCGCGAGTATGTCAACGCATACGAAGAAGAAAACTCGCCTTTCGAGCAACGTCGCAAATTCGAGCAGCAATCACAACACCATAACCCTACCAAGAACATCTTGACGGAGAGAGGAATCGACGAGAACTACATCGAGGCTCTAGAATGGGGTCTTCCGCCAACAGGCGGCTGGGGATGCGGTATCGATAGAATCGTCATGCTGTTCTCTGGCTCGAGTAGAATTGCGGACGTGCAGCCTTTTGGCACGCTGAGAAATGTTGTTGCGCTGGGGAAGGGCAGAGTCGGCCAGTCTTGAGCCTCGGCTATCCACGACCACCTAACTCGGCGAGCTGCATTTCCTTGTGGATCTCGGAGGGCGTTCTTGCGGCCGAACAGGTGATCTGCTGTCAGCAACGTTAGCGCGGCGAGGAGCGCGATTTTCCTTTTCCCAGTTATGCCCATCAGAATTCCTATCGAACCGGAGAAAAGGCACGACGACGCAATGATTACCAGAGCTAGTTAGAAACCTTCAACTCTGACAATTCCCCTCTTCAGGACTGTAAAATGTCTTATTGGGCCAAGCTTCCTTCGTCCGTGACTGACATGCGGTGCTGAATAGCCTTTCCTGATATACTGCTGACGTGATGCAGACCCTGGCCCGATGCCTGCCGTGCTGACGCTGAACATCACCACAGGGAAAATTCTCCGGATGAATAAGCCCATGTATAGAGACTGGTGTGCATGATCGGCTGGTTGGCCGTGGGATGGCTGGATGAAGAGAAGCCATATATTAACGTACTGATCCAAGAACCACATTGCTCCTTGACTAGCTTCTAAGTCGCCCGGCTCTCCATTTGATCTTCGGGGCGGCCAGGAAGATTCCTTCTGCGAAGCCATCACACATATCGTCGACAAGATGGCAACCCTCAGCAGCGAAGCCGCCACCAAAATTCAGGCCCTCCTGGACGACGCTACCTCCGCAGGCGAGGTCCCAGGCGCCATCGTCCGCGTCGTCGACACGCAAAACAACGTCCTCTTCTCCGGCGCCGCCGGCGTCGTCACCACCCGCGATCACCCGGAAGCAACGCACGCCATCACCGACGCCGACATCGTGCACGTTTGGTCTTTCTGCAAGCTCGTCGTTTCCGTCGGCGTCATGCAGCTCGTCGAGCGCGGGCTCATCTCCTCCCTCGACGACCCAACCATTGTTCCACGCGTCCTGCCAGAGCTGGCCAGCAAGCCCGTGTTTATGGGATTTGACGAGAGTGTGGATCCGCCCAAGCCGGTTTTAGTGCCGAGGGAGGGAGATATTACGGTGAGGCATCTTGTGACGCATACGAACGGGACGGGGATTACGGTTTTCGACGAGGAGTTGTATCGGTATGTGGATACGCAGTTTGATGGAGGGTGGTTGCCGAATCTCGAGATCGGGCCGGCGTTTTGGAAGGTGATGAAGCAGAATCCGCTGGTTTATCAGCCGGGAACGAAATGGTGAGAAAATCCACCCGCTCCCTCTGTTCTCCCTTTTGGGGGGGGAAAGGAAGAGAAATAGGAGAGAGGTATTTGGAGACAAGCTCCAGTGTGGTAACACTTCCACAGGCAATATGGCGTCGGTCAAGACTGGGCTACTGTCCTCATCGAACGCCTAACGCACCAGTCTATGGCCGACTACTGCAAAACCAACATCTTCGATCCCCTAGGCATGGATAATTCTTGTTTCGACGCCCACATGCCTCCTTGGGTAAGTGCCTACCTGGTCAACACAAAAAAAAACCCGCCAGCAATCACCGGGTCCCCTCCCTGCCTTCCCCGAATCCTACTCCTTCACCCTATCTTACCCTAAGAGCCCGCCTCGCAACATATCACAACATTGGGTCTGTGGGAGATTTCACGCATGAGGAGTTGAAGCATCTGATCAAGAACCACACTCTTCACATCCAGACTCATGCTTCAACGCCACACCCGCACTACTCTCCCAACCCTCCACGAAACCAACCCTACACAAACAAGCACTACTAACGCCTCCCCTCCCTTACACCGCAGAGCGACCCCCGCGTCTTCCCCAGCTACACCAAACTCTCCCCCCAAAGCCCCAACACCCTAACCCCCGACGACGAATCCACCCTCGGACACTCAGGCCCACCCCCCACCGCCCCAGGCCCCTTCTACCCACACAGCGACTCGCACCGCTACATCGGCGGCTCCGGGCTCGCGTCCACAGCCCCAGACTTCTGCCACCTCGTCGCCACGCTGCTCAACGGCGGCGTGTCCCCCCAGACCGGCCGCGCGCTGCTGGCGGCGCGGAGCAGCGTGGAGGGTTTTTTTTCGAATCAGTTGCCGCGCGGTGCGGCGTTTGAGGGCGTGGTGCCGGCGGTGTTGCCGATGACGCGGCGGGCTGATTTGAGGGTGGGGGAGATTGAGGGGGGGGTTACGGTTGCGGGGGCGGTGGTGGCGGGGAGGGATGTGAGGGTTGGAGGAGGAGGGGGTGGTGATGGTGGGGAGGTGGGGGTGAAGGTGGGGAGGAGGAAGGGGAGTACGTGGTGGTATTCGGTGAAGAATAGTGAGTGGTGGGCTGATCCGGAGAGTGGGATTGCCGTGGTGGTGTTGTCGAACTATTTGCCGTGGTTAGATCCGGCGTGGTGTAAGTTGGTGAATGCGGTTGAGGCTGAGATTTATGAGGGGCTTAAGAAGAAGTAGGACTAGGCAGTGAGGCGGCCGAACAAGGTCTTTGAATCCTCGCGATTGGACAAAGATACACATTATGTAGACTGTTATGTGGTTAGACAGGCCTGATAAGCGGCGGGAATCAAGGGGGCGTGAGTTTCATCCATTAGTCCAAAGTGGGAAAACAAGAATCCAAAGCTACCCATATACAAACCGGAAACCTTCCTGAAAACACCAATCCATGCAAAAAGTCTTGGTATCGGCTCAATCCGCCAACCCCATAAGGGCTTCTAATTCTTCGGGGCTGAGCGTGCTCTTTCGCCTTCTCGCCCGGCCCTTGACATTGCTCCTCCGCGGCGTACGTCTCGCGCGCACGTCGACGTTGCTGTTCTCGGGTATCTCTTCGATCTTCTGTTGCAATTCTTCCTCGGTTTCAACTACTGCTGCGACGCTGGATGCTTCTTCTGCTTCCTTCGCCGCGATATCTAATTTTTCTTGGACGGTCAACTTCGGAGAGCGCTCGTCTTCGTGAGGCAGAGGCGAGGAGCGTCGTTTCCGTGACTAGTCGAAAAAAGTGCAGGTTAGTCTATGTATGTTTTCGAAAGAAAGACGTAGGCTGGAGTGTTGGGGGTGACGGGTAATTTGTTGTCATTAGTGTGTTGATTAGTTGCGGTGTTGCAGTATGAGTGGCGCCTGGTGACAGGTAAAGGAGAAAGGAAGCGTACACTACGCGGAATGCCGCTTTCGCTGGGGGTTGGTCTGCTGCGTTGCTCCGAGGAGGACTGCCGTTGCTGCCTCGTTGTGGAAGATGGTTTGTTGGTGGACGAGGGCTTGGAGTCGGGCTTGATTAAGTCAACTTCGGAGGCATTCTCGTCCGTGGAGGCGTGATATGAAGGCGTGTTATTGTTTGACGGTGCGAAGATGACTTTTCGTGGAGATCTCGTGTTGCCGTCGGATTCTCGCAGAGCGTGGTGCGGCGTGGGGTGGAGCTTGATGTCGAAGAGATCCGTCTTTCTCTCTCCGGGCACTGGCTTCTCCGGGGAGGGAAGTGCCGGATCTTCATCGATGTCGTCCGCCTCATCGTACTCCATATCCGCTTCGCTATCAACCTCTTCCTCATCCTCCTCTGCCAACGGGGCAAGCATGCCTCCCGGACCGAAGCCCAGCTTTAGCTCATCTAGGGTGATGGTATCCCCTCCGTCCAGCATGCGCTTTCTCCAGCCCTGCATCATCATGACGACCTCGCGCCATCTAGACTCCATCTTCTCCCAGCCTTCACGCAGCCTGATAATCTCTTCCTCTCGCGACTCCACCTCTTGGATTGAAACAAAGTTGGGGTTTGTCAGCAGGCTCCGAAGATTCTCAAGCACGTGGTCCATGCCTGTAGCGAGGGCCTCGTAAGATGTAGGCAGGGCATGCATCAGGGCTGCATCCGGGTCGTCGCCATCCTCGTGTGCAGATTCTGCATTGGGGTGCCTCTGGCCGACCTCAGGCATGCCCTGCAGCTCCCTCAACGTCGAAAGAGTACTCCTAACCAAACCAATGAGGTTGTCGTTTTCGTCGCTGAGGCCTTGGCTCAGCTGAGTCAAGAACTCGGTGGTCTCCTGCTTCAGGCTGTATTCGGCGTCGTCGATGCTGGGCACGTCGTCGTCCCTGCCCATGCTCGTTGGCCCGCTGCCCGTCGAACCTGGCGTAATAGTGATGCTAGCGCCAACCAAACCCGACTTGTTCCCTCGCTGCTGTGCCGTGAGGTGCGACTTCAGGCGTTGGATCTGGACGTCGCGTTTGCGGACATCATTGGCGCAGGCGGTGCGGACTTGCTGGACGGTGGTCTTGAGACGGAGCATCTCCTCGCGCAGGGACCGGGCAGAGCTTTCGGCAGAGCGGAGGGCATTCCTGGCGGAGCGTTCGGAAGACTGAGCTAGCGACAGTTGGCGCTGTAAATCGTCATTGCGCTGCTGCAGGCGCTCGAGGGTGGTGGTGGCGTGCTGGTTCTCGGCGCGGACGGCGCGCAGCGTCTGGCTGAGGGAGTCACGCTGCTCTTGTTCGCGCTGCAGACAAAGGAGAGGTGTCAACAAGTAGCTTCTGGACGCGCTGGCGGCCAGTGCAGTGCGGGGATGGGCGTACATCTCTGCGCAGGATCAGGTCGTGGACGAGGTTGATGATTTGGGCCATGGTCTCTTGCTTGCCGCCCTCGCCCTTCGAGGGGTGGGCGAATTCGACGGGCTTGCCATCACGCAGCAGACCGCGGGCTAGCAGCAGATTGTTGAGGTAGGCAGACGCGCTCCTGAGGCTTTGGGGATCCATGGCGGTGCTGGGAACGCGCACAGCAGCCGGCTGGTGGTGGTGTTCGGCGGCGCGGCGCCCAGCGTAAACATCGGCGTTGCCAGGTGCGCGTCCGCGGCGGCGCTAGGCCGCGTCCAGCGCCATTAGTCCTTGCCGCTGCCCGTCCCGACCGCTGCCATTGCAGCCGCAGCGCCGGACCGCAGAGGCTGCGTTTGCCACTCCGTCGGATCTCTCAGCCAGATGATTACGTGCATGCGAATCTCTATTTCTGACGTTCCCCAGCCGTGTCCCTCCCGCGCTGCCCGTTGGCCCGGCCACGACTAAGTCTGCCCGGCGTGCCGCGATAGCGCTTCACGTGACCGCGACTCTACGAAGTTTTTCACCACACCTGCTGTTCGCCTCATCAAGAAGACTACCTTCCTGCCGCCGGAGGGCCCTGTGTTTTCCCTCGTAGTACTCGAAGTGACAGCAAGCCCGCCAGGTTGCGCCGTCAACTCGCACCGCCGAGCGAACTCGAATTTCTCTCGGCCAACGACATCTCACCCCGAGCTGTTGAGAGCTCAACTCAAGCCACTGCTCCCTCCATTTCCCACAAGATGTCTGGCGACAACGAACTTCTCCCGTCCGAACCTCTTCCGGCGACCGGGGCGTCGGTCCCTTTGAACCCGGTCGACGAGTCGGCTCCTCTTGCGCCGCCTCCACCTGCAACTGTCACGACAGAATCGGCTCACCCGCCTCAGCCGCCGCTGCCTGGAGACTCCGCCATGACCAAGGCTGAGAAGGTCGAGCGTCACGGATTTCCTGAACCGTCGTCTCCGGGCCAGGGAGGTGAGTTTGAGAGTTCCCCGGCGAAGCGCATCAAATTGGAAAAAGGTACCCGCAAATCGAAATCACCTATGCGAATCGGCATGCTGACCATCTTGACGTAGGCCAAGGGGGTGCGAATAGCCGGGACAGACAGAAGGGGGTTGCGCCGATCAAGCCCGAGTAAGTTGGTGGATTATGGCGCTCTTCTCGGACGCCTCCCCGGCTAATGACTCGTCAGATACCTCGTGGACCCAGCCTCTTTAAGACATGGGCGAGTCGTGGCCCAGAAGGGCCCGGACGATGACGCTGCTGAGGCTTCAAGGCATGTGGCCCAAGACGGTGAGCAAAAGGCCGGCAAAAAGGGCAAGAAAGATAAAGAGAGGGGCCAGAATAAAGCCCGCGAGCATGGCAAGCAGCGCGATGCCCTTCAACTCTGCTCGACCGTGGCTTTCAGCAACGAGTTCTCCCCCAAGGAATGCACGTTTGGGGCGAAGTGCAAATACGAGCACGACATCAGAAAGTACCTGAAGGAGGGTAAACGCGAGGACCTTTCAACTTTCAAGCTTTGCCCCGTCTGGGATGTCAGAGGCTGGTGCAACGCCGGTTGGAAGTGTCGACTTGTGGGCACGCATTCGGAAGAGCGGACGCATCCTGATGGCCGCAAGGAGCTTGTTCTCACCGAGGATCCCGAGCGGAAGGCTAAGGCTGATAAGGCAAAAGCGGAGCAGGGCGATGAGCTGGGTCACGTCAACGTGGTGTCTGCACAAGCAAAGATCGACCTAAGCAAGAAGAAGACAAAGACACCTAAGGCCGACGCCTACTTGCAGTACCTCAGCCAGTTTTCGGAAGAACCGAAAAAGCAGAATGCGCCTGCAGCCACTGCCACGGAAGAAGACACCAAGGAGGCCAGAGAGGACAACAGAGCGCAATACAAAGAGCCACCGTTCCTACCGTCAGAGAAGCGCCGGATCTACTATGGACCGGAAACTCCCGTCTTAGCTCCTCTGACGACACAGGGCAATCTCCCGTTCAGGCGCCTTTGCGTGGATCTTGGCGCGCAGGTTACCTGGTCAGAAATGGCGATGGGCATGCCTCTGGTCCAGGGAGCGAAAAGCGAGTGGGCATTGATAAAAGCCCATGAGTCGGAGGCTACGCCTCCCAGCTTTTTGGGGAAGAATGACGTCGTGGCCGGATACGATAACAGCAAGGACCTCAAGTTTGGTGCGCAGATTGCGGGAAATAAGCCGTGGATCGCCCTCAAGACAACGGAGGTTTTGACCGCACTAGCACCCCACCTTCGCGCCATCGATCTCAACTGTGGCTGTCCGATAGACCTCGTGTACCGGCAAGGTGCGGGATCTGCGCTGCTTGATGCGCATGGAAAGCTGGACAAGATGCTTCGCGGCATGAATGCCGTGTCCGACCAGATCCCTATCACTGTCAAGATCCGCATGGGTGTCAAAGACAACGAACCCACGGCCGAGAAGCTGGTGCAGAGGCTGGTACTTGGCAGCGCCGACGCTCGCAAGTCCGGCGAGGGACCTTGCGGCGTCGCAGCCATCACGCTGCATGGCAGAAGTCGCCAGCAGCGCTACACCAGATCGGCCGATTGGGGATACATCTCTGAGGTCGCAGCACTGATCAATCGGCTCAATGCCGAGCGAGCTGCGGCGGTGGACACGGCGGCGGATGTCGATGCGCGTAACTTGCCGAATGGCGGGAAGGTCTACTTCGTTGGCAACGGCGACTGCTACTCGCACACAGACTATTACAGGGATATAAACGAGCACAAGGTGGATTCGGTCATGGTGGCACGCGGGGCGCTTATCAAGCCGTGGATCTTCGAGGAGATTGAGAAAGACCAGTACCTCGACAAACGGTCATCTGAGCGCCTGTCGTACATCGAGAAGTTCGTCAAGTACGGACTGCAAACGTGGGGGTCGGACGAGATGGGCGTCGGTACGACGCGCCGCTTCTTGCTGGAATGGCTCAGCTTCACCTGCCGATACACGCCGATAGGGCTGCTGGAGCATCTGCCGCCGAACATCCAAGACCGCGCGCCGGCATTCAAGGGCCGTGACGACATGGAGACGCTGCTGGCTTCGGACAGCTACAAGGACTGGATCAAGATCAGCGAGATGTTCCTCGGCAAGGCGCCTGAAACGTTCAAGTTCACGCCGAAGCACAAGTCGAACGCGTATGAGATCGAGGCGGAGGGATGAGGGCTATTTGCAGAGCGGTGTTGCCGGCGTACACGTAGAAATGGAAGGCTGCGTTGCTAGGTTTCCTGGACGGAGAAGAGGGCCGGGGCCAGGATGCGGCTCTGCGCAGCAGTTGGGCGTACGGGCTGGGCTAGGCTGGATCTCTGTGGAGCTTGTCTGGTCGTCGGACGGGCAGCGCTGGGGCCGCTCAGGGTCGTTTAGTGGGAGGCCGCATTGCGTTATAGCCGCTCGGCAGCTTATAGCGGCTGTTTGGGGCGGTGGCCCCACGAGGCGGTCACGCAGACGGCCGTCTCAAGGCTGAGCGGATGGGGATGAGGCTCAAGATGACAGCGCAAAATCAGTAATCATACCTCAACCCCGAGCCGAGTGTGGGATGCGAGCACGTGCGCAGTGCGTGCCGTTTAGTGCAGGCACGACAAGGGTAAGGTTTCATCCGCAGCAGTGTTGACCGCCGCAGCGCGTGCTCGCATTGGCCCTTGCAGCAGTGCGCCGGACACGATGATCCGGACATAACAGGGCGGTCTGAGTGCGCGGTGGACTGCGGAGGGAGCGCGTATCCATGCTCATGCGGACGGGCAGCGCTCGCTACAGGATGCCGGAAGAGGGGCGGCGCGCGCAATGGAAATTGAGCTCCTCCGCATGGGCGGCGACGGGCGACGGCCACACGGCGTGACACAGCGCGGCATTGGGCCTGTCCGGAGCTTGGGGCAGCAGATCATGGGCCAAGCTCTCGCATGCGCGCTCCACGGGCGGGCGGCGCAGCGTCGTCACAGGAGGAGCAAGAAGCTTCGCGGCCATCGCGCAATCCAGGGACGGCGCACCAGCGCGTGGCGGGCAGCGGGCGCGGCTGGGGAAGCAGCGGCGGGGCGCGGTGGGCGCGCGCAGACGGCGCAGGCGCAGGCGCGGCGGAGATGGCAGGGTGGGCCGCGATGGAGAGAAGGCCGGCTGTCGCGGTGCCTGACGCTGCAACGCCACGCGGTGAAACGGGCCACGGCCGTGCGCGTGTCGTCACCGTCGACGGCTCTCCGAGAAAACGACGGCGCTCAGGGTCTCGCAGCGCGGCTCGCTTGGGCGACGCTGCTGGCGCCGGCGCCCGCTGGCACGGCGTAGTGCGCGCAAGAACCGCAGATCGCCGCCGCAGCTGCCCAGAGTCATTGAACCGCAGCGCCGATGAAGTCATCTCGACTCGTCGACGCCAGCGCCGCGCGCCCGCTGCTGGCCGGCAGCGCAGGGCATGATCTCCGCACGCGCGCCCCGGGCGGGCGCTTCCAGAAGAGCTGAGGTGCGATGCCAGCCGCCGTAGCGTCGCAGCGGCCGCGCGGGCCCGCGCGCGCAGGCTAGCCACCAGCGCGAAGGCCCGAAAACATGTGCTAAGCCGGCGCGCTTGACGACCAGGCGCGGCATCCTGGGGCGCTGCGGCGCCCGCATTAATGGCCGGCCTGCCTCGTCCAGCGCCCGCAGGCTGCGTCGCCCGTCTCGCGCCGTCACATGCTAGCCTGCTCCCATTACGCACGCGCGCTGACTCCAGCCTGAGCCTGCCCGCCCAGCAGCCTGTCGACCTGCCCGTCTGGCGCGCCGCCTGATTGGCCCGCCGCCTGCCATAGCGCCCGCGCGAGCACCTTGCGCCGCTGAGAAGCACCGTCGCTTTACCTAACCGCCGCCCTCGCCTTCGCCATCGCACCCACTCTGCTAATTGCCTGGCTCCTGCGCCGTGCTCAGCTTGCTGGCCAGCGCCGCATTCCGCCTGCTTGGTTCGATCCGGCTCCACTGACTCGAGCCGATCCCACACGCCGCATCTGGCGCGCCCGATTGACATAACCGTCCGCCGCTCCACCGAGAAGCTGGCTTCCTCACAGACGCCGCCACCTCTCTCCGACTCCCCCAACTCCTTCAACACCGACCGCGACCGCGAGAGCACCCTCGACCCCACCCCCGTCACCACTCCCGTCTTCCGCCATCCGGAGCCGCACTTCGGCCGCCCCAAGAAGCAGAGCCACCTCTACTTCTCCTGGCACCGCAAGCCGCACGACGGGTCCGACGCCGCCAGCGACCACGAGCCCCTCGAGCTCGACGCCGACTCCCTGTTTGACGACGCCGGCGACTGCAGCTTCCCGCTCTTTCCCGCCTCGCCTCCGGCTTCTGGGGTCGACCAGCCCGCCCTCCCGCACCACCGCCCCCTCCACCGTGCGGCACAGATGGCAGCCCCCGAGGCCCCCGTCGATATCACCACCGCCCGGCAGAACTCCACCTCGCCGCGGAACCAGACCTCAACCCTCAGCGCTGCGCTCCAGAACGCTGCCGCACAGCCCATAGCCGCGCCGACCTCGGCTCCTCGGAGTGGCAACGAGGCCCGCCTCAGCGTTGGCGGCCGCCAGGACTCCCTCAGCCATGTCGGCTCGTACTACGGCACCGGGGCCCGCCCCATATCGGTAAAGGACCGCCCACGGCGGGAGAGCAACACCGGCGGCAGCCTGCTCAACGGTATGAGCTGGGGAGGTGTCTCCGTCGGAAGCTGGATTAGAGATGAGTATGTGCCCCATCTCCCATGCGGGAGCACTCGCCGCTTCTGCGAGACCCCAGAAGATCCTCGGTGCGCCTGCGAGGAGCATATTGTACTTGTTCCCGCCCCCTGATGCGATACGTCATTCGTATCTCACAGGCCTCCTCGCAGGCATCTTCCATGTCACCCTCCCGTTTCTGACCATGTCCATATCTAATGCGCGCTCAATAGTATCGTAATGGCTGGCACGTCGCCTTACGCCTTCGGGCGCTCGCCATCCTTTCATTCTTCTTCGTATCTTCCCAAGATGGAGGCCAACTTCATGAAGGACTTCAACTGCTGCGGTCTCACGTTGGATTCGCTGCACGAGCTCCTCCAGCATTTTGAAGAGTGTCACGCGCAGCCGTCCGCGACGATGCAGCGCACATCCATATCCGGACAAGGTGGTTTTGGAAATGGTGCCAGGGCATCCATTACTTCTGGCGGTATCAACCCTCAGCAGGCTGAGAACCAACAAGTACCGAATCAGCAGAACGGATTCCGCCCCCAGCAGTTCCAGAACCAGCAGTTTACTAGCAATGGCTTCAACAAGAGCCAGCTGTCAACCGTGCAGGACATGGACACGCTGGAGGACATGGAGATGGATGACCCACAGACGCCTCTGGGCGGGCCGCCGCAACAGTTCAACACGCAACAACCGCAGTTTGGCCAGAACAACGACCGGCAGCCGCAGCTCAACATCAACCTTGCAAATAACGTGCAGAACCAAGCCTTCCGGACGTCGACTCCCACCACTCCGAGCGCCAGCCACCCGGGCTACCCTCTGCAAAACAACCCCACGGTTTCCTCAGTAAATACCCCGACGCTCGGGGCCGCGGGCCAGTCGCAGAAGACGCCAGATTCCTCGGTACCGGGCACTCCCGGTGAGTTCGACCAGGACCTCGGCAACTACTTTGGGGGCTTGCCCATGGGCCTGAACGCGCAGATGATGCAGGGCAACAACATGGACTTTGGAAACATGGGATTCAACAACGGGTTCGATGGTTTCGACGGCACCATCGATCAGCCTGCCAAGCGGCTGTACAGCAAGCAAGGCGGAGGCTTGACGCCACAGCAGCTTCAATTTGCGCTTCGGCAAGGCAAGCTTGGCACGGACAGCGAACTCGCGAAACAGCTGCGCGCACAACAGCTGCTCATGGCTAACGGCGGCATCTTCCCGCCCGAGGAAATTAAGCCGTTCAAATGCCCCGTCATTGGGTGCGAAAAGGCTTACAAGAACCAGAACGGTCTGAAGTACCACAAGCAGGTGAGCAAACAGCTCCTAATGACACAGGAAAACTCGATGATCTCCATTACTGACGCTTGGATTCCTGCGCAGCACGGACACCAAAACCAGCAGCTTAAGGAAAACGCCGATGGCACCTTTTCCATCGTCGATCCGGAGACTTCCGTGCCCTACCCCGGCACGGTCGGCATGGAGAAGGAAAAGCCGTACCGCTGCGAGACTTGCGGCAAGCGGTACAAGAACCTCAACGGTCTCAAATACCACCGCGCGCACTCGCCGCCGTGCAATCCGGAGCTCAAGCTTAACGCGATGAACCTCGTTGGCCTGGCGCCAAATCTACAGGGCATGAACGTCAACGTCGCTGGCGCAGGCTTGGCGGGGATGGGCGATGGGATGTTCTGATCCCATTTGCCTGACTCGCCCAATACGACACATTCATCATGCATGAACCACGCATCGTTCCAACGATATCGGCATCGCGAGACGAGCTGTGTCACGATTCATTTTCCCCACGCTTTATGGACATATCTTCCGGATTGCTTTCGCGGGGCGTTCCTTCGACCGTTATAGAAGGCTTGATATATTTTTTTGAGACGAAGTTTTGCACATAGACTGGCTGGTTGGATTTGTCTTTTCTTCCATCACCAAGGGAGGTCTACAAAAAAGAGATTACCTTCGTCTAAGCGCGGTCTCTTTTTTCTCTGCCCTTCCGTTTTGCGCAGATTCCCCCCTCTTGTTTGCGCCCTTTGCAGAAGCATTCTGGTTTCTGCTCTCATTCGCAGCATAGCGTGGAGCGGGATTCTGACATCTCTCCACTTTCTTCTTATACCTCTTGATTCGTCTCCCTCAATTCGCACCCGGAGAAGTCTTCGATCGAGGATTAGTTTCCCCCTCAGTGCGGATGACGATGATTTCTTTCCCCCGTTTATTTTCACCACCCCCTTTTGCAAATCCAATATGGCGCGGGACATTGGGATGAACTCTCTGCTTTCTGCTATTCCCTCTCGAAGTTGAGTTTTTGCGGCGTTTGATGTTACTGCGTTAACACACGGGATCGAAAAACAAAAAAGTTTCTTTGTTTACTCTATATATCTCTCTCAGCCTGGACAGCACTAAAATTCAATTGGGTGGGTCAGCTTTCTCATTGATTTGATACCTCTTTTCTCTCTTGCTCGATCACATTCATCCTACCTATGGCCGCGTATGGATGCTGAGCATGTTCGCGTGCTGGCAGGCGGTACGGTAAGAAAGCTGCAGAAGGTCCAAGCATAGCCTGAGAACCGGTAGATGGCAGACTCCGGTGGGCTGGTCAACCAAGGGCAGGGACTTCTCTGTCCTGTGCTTCTTCCTTGTCCAGATGTTTCCCGCCTTGCAAGCAACTAGGAGTTTTTCGCGCTCGATTCGTTCCATTCCGGTAATTGAAGCATAACTTTTCGAAATTGCTCCGTCGTATCCTGTTCAACTCCGAAGCACCACGATGAGAAGTACTGTCCGAAATACAACCTACGCTGCGCCCCTAAATCGAAGGGTTGATAGCTTGACATCCTCGACGAATTAAATGGGACGATACCTGTAGACGCCTAATACAGGGACCGCAAATTCCACCTAATTCGCAACCCCAAATTAAAAGCAGGAGAAACGTACGGATCGAGATCGGGATGGCTTTTGGTCGCGGTTAGACGGAGGGAGAAAGATACAGGCGATATGTCACTGCGAAATAAAGGCGGTTCACCACTCGTCAGCGCGCAAACAGTCCCGCAAAAGCGCCTCCATAACAGAGGCTTCGATGGCCTGGAATTGCCAATAGCTGCAATATTAGCTTCGAGCCGTCCCTTATTTGTTTCCCCTCATGAGAGTTATTGTTTTTTCCTGCTTAGCTCTCTGAAATCGGACCTACTTTCGTTGGGATACCATTCAATTGGGTTCAAAAATCTTGGGGAACCCCGGAAATGAGGCATGACGTAGGAATGCAGTCGGAGCACGGCAGGCAGCATGTACATGCCTATGTTCAAGTAGTGTGTTTCTGCCGTCATCCTCCAAACTGAAAGAAAATGTTGGATACTTGACAACTGACACACCCCATCCATCATGTCCATGTTGGATATAGCAATTCCTTGATAATAACAATCCTCATCCGCCCGCCCAACAAAACGCCTCCTCCGCCCCCGAACAATGACATGCGTCGCATGCATCCCATCTTACGCCACTCACCAACTGCCAATGCCGACTAAAAACCTTGTAGTTCCCTGCCGTCGCGTGCGTGGTCGCACCCAAGTACACGCGCGTGCATGCGCAGCACATACGCACGCATGCTGTATCGCCCGCCGCACAATCACGCTGTACCATGCGCTGCACGTCTATCCCCGCCCACTCTTCCTTCCAATCCAATCCGATCCAACCAAACCAAGCCCCACACTCCCTACCCAAAGGCCCACGTGGCAACAGTGGCGAACGACCCGAAACCAAAAACGAACCGCCGGGCTGGCTGGCGGCGGCGGCGGCGGCGGCGGCGGCGGCACCGGCACCGGCAGGCTCCAGGCCTAGACCCAAACCGCTGTCCCCCCGGTTTCGTTTCCACAGCCGGACCGTTTTTTCGTGTGCGTGTGTGTGTGCGACATCGCCCTACCCTGCCCTACCTACCTCGCCCTACCTACCCTGTTAGCCCCCCCCCCCTCGCTCAACCCCACATGCCGCCAAACACGTGGGCGGCATGCAGGTCGGAGTCAGCTTTGACTCTCGGGTTAGGTGTGTACATTGTACAGACATACATCAAACAACTATTTTTTTTATTAATTCCCTCGCATCTGGTTTTCCTCTTTTGTTCCACCATGGCGTGGTTTTTAGGTTTTCGCCGTTTTCGCCGTTTGCGCCGTCGTCGCCGCGGCGGCCGCCGCCGCTCCGTACTCCGTCCGTCCGTCCGTCGCATGCGTCGGACGACTAACTGATCCATGTTTTGACTTTTTGGTATAAGTATGTGTGGTATCATTGGGCAGAGACGACGAAGAATTCGGACGCCAATCGGTGGGCCTGGAGGGGGGAGTCTGGGCTGAAGAAGATAAAGCTTCGGTCGGTTAAGTGGAGCGAGATGACTCGATGCGGTAATTTTTGGCTGTGTCGGGGTAATCGTGGAGGGTTAACAGAGCTGGTAAGTATTTGCAGGGGAAGGTATGTATGTATGTATGTACAAAGAGACCGCGGAAAAGGGGTATGAGTAAGATAATGCTGATTTCCACACTTCACAACCTCGTCCTCTTCCAAAACACTTTCTTGACAGTCGGAGTCACTCTGCCTCATAATGCTTCAAATTGATGAACTGTACGCACGGGCTACATGATGCGAGATGCAGGTTTTACGTGGGCTACGTTTTATGTGGGTATGGATGAGATGTACGCATAAGAAAGTGTTCGTCTCGTAGTGCATGATTCGCTGCATGATCGATGCATGCCCCTATGTATCTCTAAGGTTTAATATCCAATCGACCTTCTTTTCTTTTTTCTCCCTCTTCCCCTCACCAGCTCGTCCCCAATCCCAAACCCCTCACGAACCGCACATCCGCCGCCTGCCTCTCCAACGCCCGCCGCATCGTCCGCCCGTACTCTTGCTCGCGGCTGCGGGCAGCCAGCTCCTCGGCGCTCTCCACGCGCTCCTCGAAGTCCTGTTGCGCGAAGGCGGGGCGAGCTCCGAAGCCGAGCAGGCCGATGCGGCCGTCGCCCGTCCAGACGACCAGGTCGTCGCGGTTGAGTTCGCCGTGGTGGCTGCTGTCGATGCTGCTGCGGCAGAGCGTCGGGACCAGCTTTTGCACGATGTCGCCCTCGCCGTGCTGCTGCGTGGGCGTGAAGAAGAGGCTTCCGACGTCGAAGGGGCCATCCTCAGGCGGTTGCTGCTGCTGCTGCTGCTGGCGTGCTTCGGGGTTGATGTTGAAGGAGCGGACGGGGGTGAAGCCGTCGCGTTCCATCCACTTGATGTTTCCGTCGCCGTCGCTGAAGACTAGCCGCGCGCCGTGTGTTGTTACGCTTAGCAGTTTCGAGGATGACGCCGTCTGCCGGTTTTGGATGCACGCGCCTCGGTTGCGTACCGCGGAGCTGGTGTCGCTTGATAGGATTGTGTGGCGTGGGTCAGGCGAAAGACCGAATTGCTCGAGTGAGCCTTTGCCCTTGTATTCGCCGGCCGCGACTATGGTGTGCCCTATGATTGACGGGTCGTTGCGGGCTGCGTTGTTTGCGAACATGCTGTGGAAGCCGAGGTTGCGAGGAATAAATGGGTGGTGGATCAGTGCCATTGACGAGAGGCGCGCGCCGGAATGGACAGTCCCCCTGAGGCGTGGAAAGAAGCGCCGGTCGTAGTTGAGAAGACTGGTGAAGCGACCGGCCACCCAGATGTCTCCATTTCCGTCCCATTCACGATCAGGCAGATGAAGGATAGACAGTGGACCGGGCTGGGAAAGGACAGCGTGTTTGCGAGTGATATTACCGAGGAGAAGATCGTCGAAGCTGCTCTGTGGCGGCGTACCACCAATCAGCTCTAAGCGGACGGGGAGGTTTGACTCGTTAAAGATATGCTTCTGGCGCGGATCATGCAGGTGGATAGTCATGTTGGTGCCCACGGTGACGGGAGTCGGATGCCTTGCTTGCGAGAGCGTGGTGATTGAGAAAGGATAAGTTTGCTCGGAGATAATCTGGAGTGTATTGAGATCAACCTCTTTGAGGGTATTTACGACGGCGAAGTAGCCTTTCTTCTGTCTATTGTCGATGCTCACGCACTCCACAGCGCCAGTCTCCGTCATGATGGCCTTGCTCTCAGCCAATAGGCCGCCGCGGTACGACAGGGAACCTTGCCCGACGAGAAGACCCGCTTCGGATCGGTCGACAACGGAGCCTCGCTTCGTGTCTGCATCCTCTCGCTTCTCCGCGCTGATATCCCACACGCAGATGCTGCCGTCATCCATGGGCGCAAAGATCTTGTCTGCCACGTGGGCGCCCTCATCATAGTACACGCCGAGGCCGGTTGCCTCGCAAGGCTCCCTGTCACCGCCAGACCCGTTGCAAACCTGCTGTACCCAGCTCAACTGGATCGGGGCGTGCCTTGCGATGTACTCCTCGTAGAAGCTGATCTTCTCGCCGGGGTACGAGGGATCCCAGTTGGCGAAGGCGCGCTGACGCTGAGCGGCGGCTATGCGGTGCAGAGACATCTCGGCGCTCGTGGCGCCTTGGTCGCGAACGCTCGGCCCAGGCGTTCGTTCTTCAACGGCGCGGGCGAGGTCGGCCATGTGGGGGGTCATGCGCGAGAGGAGCTGCTGACGGCGACGGATCGCGTCGGCGCGGGAGTGATCGTAGCATATTGACTTCCACAGCTTGTCGTCGCGGGCGACGCGGAGAAGGCGGCAGGACACGGATTGGAGGGTTATGATGTCAAGAGGGTCGAGGACTGGCGGCGCTGTTAGCTGCTAAGCCCGCGTCAGCTCAGGAGCCTGGCATTGTACTTGCAAGTTGCGATGTAGAGGATGAGCTCGTCCGGGAGCGTGTTCATGGTCGCAGCGAAGAATCACAGCCAGCTAGGCTAACGAGGGGCGAGTCGTGGGGTGGGACGGCGGTGAGGGGAGAGAGAGAGAGGCATTGTTCAGTATATCTCAGAAGACCCCGGATTGCGGATCCCTGCTTATCGCCCGCCGCCGCCGCCTTCGCCCTAGGGGCGGCCGGACCGCATCCGGAATAGCACACCCGTGCACGTGCTGGCTCCGTCCGGCCTGCCGGCCATCTTGTCGCGCCACGTCTACTGTGCAATGGCCGCCACGAGAAGACATGGACGTCCGTCCACTCGCAGCCTCCTGCTGGAGTGTGGTTCGACGGTGGAAATCCGGCCCCGCTGGCAGCAGACATCCAAATCTAGAACGCTTTCTGGAAGCTTCCCGCCGCCTCTCAAACCTCCCATCCCAAACAGGAAAGATGATCGCTCGTGTCCTGCGACATCTTTCTTTCGCTTGATAATGGAATGATGGTTATCATATGAGAAACAGAAGGTTGGTCGTAGGCTTGCCATTTGTACGTGTTCCTGGGTTTCCTCTGCATCTGATCCATGACATCTCGAAGAAGGGGGTAAAGAGGAGAGCCCTTATAGGTCCTACTCCTGTACGTATTCAAGCTATACTGATCCTCTCTCTGAATCATCTTTTCACAGCAAAGTCAAGTTGTTTGCAGAGCCTACCTCCGGCTTCTTAGAGGTCGTCGACGTTTTCTCTTGATAACTGGTGTGTTGCTTTAGTGAAAATGTAACCCAAATAGCAGAGAAGATTCCGCGAAAGAGACCACCTTCATGGTAATAACAAGTGACATTTGCGGTAGCTGTGAATATTGAACCGTGACATTGTACGCCGTTAGACTCTAGCAGTGACTGCAGGTTTCCGTCGCGGGAACATGCGTGTCACGGGCTCTGCCTGACCATTAAGATTAGCCCCTCAGTGACGCCAACAATGCTTTCCCTCCAAATATATCACGCAAGGCAGAACACTTTTAATTTGGCCACTGACTAGAGCTTTCAAAGTTCTTAGAGTGATAGGGTCAAGGCGGACAATTTGGGGGATCGAGGAAGCCAAAATGGGTGGGAGTATAACTTGACGATGTAGAGATTTGTTACCGATTTCGTACGGTCGTACGGCGCCAGAAAGGTCGAAACAGGTCGTACTTCTTTCAACGCGCTGCGAGAAGTAGATGTAATTCGCGATTGACCTTGGATCAAAAGAGGTTGAAGAAGCTTTGCAATCTTTTTCTAAGCGGGATCCCTTCCCAACTTCTCTCGATAAGGACGCTCTCTGAAAATGTTCTCGTAGAAGAAGAACTTTTTTCAGCGACGTTGCACAACACAAGGCAACTGACCAGACTTTGAAAATAAATGGCGGGCTTATGTACGGCATCTTTTTTTTTTGGCAAAAGAAGGGAAATGCCAGTGACTGCTGCAAAATCAGGAAATCATTCCAACGACCGGCAGAACCATTGAGCCTCGAAAGAAGGAATGAGATTCAAGCCTCTCACGTACACATGAATTTTTTTTTTAGCACGCATCGATGAGTCCCATTTGCTCTAAATGGCATAAGATGGAGAAAGGCTTCATAACTCATATCCTCACTCTGAGGTTGCACTGCAAAAGCCTCTAAAATAGAGTTGAAACTTGTGACGACACGCGCAGACCTCCGTCAGGGTTTTGGAACCAAGGCGGTGTGACGTCCCAACGAGGAAGGTGGGTATCAACGCTCGTGCATGTTTCGAGAAGGACAGACGTGGATCTGTGGGGAGGGTTCCATTCGAGACGTTGTATCTTGACGTCCATAGCTTGGTGGGGCTGTTGCATGCGCCATCCTTCGGGCTTCAATGATCTTCGCCCTCGACTGTGCCGATCACGGAAGCACGCCAAACATTGGTGGCGTCGAGAATCGTGCAAGTATTGGCTCGAGCACGTCCGTCAGCTCGTGCTATAGCAAACGAAGGACTAAGCGGCGCAACACTGATAGAAAGACTCAAGTGCGTATACTAAAATGGAAGCCTGATATCTCTTTCTTCGTTCTTCCCTATAATTCATTCGTCTTCATAAGGCTTCTGGGCATAATGGACAGTCCTGGACAGTGTCAGCACATTCCGTTTCTTGTCTAGAAGTTCATATATGACAACCCACATCTGCCAGTAGTAGTGTTTCTTGCGATTCGCCATGTCTTGTCGCACATCGACGAGAAAAAGCTCGACGGCCTCCCTGGACCAGCCGAGAACTTTGGTCAGTAGTGCGAGGCTTATACCCTGTAGCCCCTGACTTAAGTTCTCGAATGTCCACCGTCCAAGCATCTTCTGCCTTTCACCCTTGGGCCAGGAACCGACAGCCCACTTGACGTACTGCTCGTTGACATTCACAAAGCCCTGGTCGTTCAGCTGCTTCGAGAACCTTTCACTGGCAAGCGTGTCGATGCCTCCAATGGCGGCCGCCTCGTGCACCAAGATCGTCCATTTCTGCAGAGGGTCGTCGTTGGTCACACTGTCGTCGTCACATCTGGTCGGGAGCTGCCCTTCCTGCAGCTCGATCCAGCCGCCGGGCTTCAGGTGGGCATAGCACTGCTCGATGAAGCGCTTCCAGTTGTGCATACCCAGACACAGCATGCGGGCATGTATGAAGTCAAATTTCTTTCCATCAAAGTCCCAGTCTCTCTCTGCATCATCGACCAAAAAGCTTACCTTGGGCGGTACCTGGACGGTGTCAGCCGAGCCATCGAGGCTTCTTTCTCGAGATGCCGCTCACCCATTCGGGCTGTATTGCAGAAAGATCAGTGCCGACTACTTGGGCAGACGGATTCTCCTCGCCAAACTCGATGGCCCAGATGCCGGAGCCGGTCCCGACATCCAGGACGTCTTGGACGTCAGGCGGAATGGGCGCAGCATGCAGGGCGCCATCTAGGGACAGGCGCCAGACATGGTGCTGGAGATCGAGGCGATCGGCCTCAACCTCGTCGTTGGGCAGCCAGTATGCGCCTTCGCGGAAGGCATGGTAGCGGCGGCCGTTCTCGTAGCGGTAGGCGACGACCTCGGAGTTGAGCGAGGTGGTGACGGAGCCGGCGCGCGAGGAGGAGCCCAGAGCCGAGTCGGCATCGGAGACGAGGTTGCTGCTGTCGCTGCCCGAGGCGCTGTCGACGACAAGGTCGTAGCTGTAGCTGGGGAAGGGGAGGCCGGCGGGCTGGTCGGGTCGCGCGCCGGGCTGCAGGGGCTGCAGGGGCGGATCGAGCGGCGGGGATGGTGCCAGGGCGCGTTCAGGGTCTCTCTCGTGCAGCGCGGGCTGCGTCACCGGGGCTGGGCCAGCGGTCTCTGGGCGCGCCGGGCTGCTCGCGCCAGACATGGCGGGCGCATGGGGTTGGGTGCTGTGGACGGCGTCGCGGTCGCGATCGCAGGCCGGGGCGCGGCGCCATGTTCGCGGCGATCGGAATCTGGACAGGCACGAGGCAGGCGCTGAGAAGAGCAGCCGCGGCGCCAGAGCAGCAGCCGCGGCGCCAGGGCAGGCAGGCGGCGAGCAGGGATCGCCACACGTGGAGACGCGCTGTCCAAGACGATCGCCCGCCTCCCGCGCGGCCTATTCCAACGAACAACCTTGGCTCGCCGCCAGTCGCTCTTGCGTCCTCCGTGCCAGCCCAAGCCCGCCGTTTTCGCCCCACGCGTGGAGCGCCGGCATCTAACGCTTGCGTCGTCTGCCGTGCGCCGCCGGGCCCCGTTGCGCGCTATCCTCCGCCGCGCTCGGCTAAGGAGGTCGAACACCATGGGCGACTCCAGCTTCCTCCAATTCGACCCGCCCCCCGCGAAGGTGACGCGCGTGCGCCCCCAGCTGAGCTGCATCCCATGCCGCCAAGGCAAGCTCAAGTGCAACCGCCAGCACCCGGCCTGCGACCAGTGCGTCAAGCGCTCGCGCGAGGCCCAGTGCAACTATGTGCCTCCGCCGCCCAAGGACCGCACCCGCAAGGCCAAGGACATGCGCGGCCGCATCCGCCATCTCGAGAGCCTGGTCGTCGACCTGATGAATGGCAAGGACCCGCGCTCCCTCGCCCTCAACCCGGCTGATCCCGCCGCTGCCGCGCGCCGTCTGCCCACTCCCGACCAGCCCTCTCCTGAGCACCATCTGGCCTCCGACGGCCCGAAAACCCACTCTAGCTCCGGTGACGATGATCTCAGCTTCCCTAGCGCCTTCGGTGCCCTCAAGATCAGCGACGACGAGACCATGTACATGGGCGGCTCGCACTGGATGGCTGTTTTGAACGACGTATGACGACCCAATCCTCGCAAATCCGTCGGATGCTGACTCTTGACCAGATTAAAGAAGTGAAGAGCTTCCTGGAGCTTGAGGAAGATGAAGAGCTGGACTCGGAGAAACAGGAGAGTGAGACTGACACTGAGCTTCCCCACCGTTACACGCTCATTGTTGGTTCCCCAAAGCCCATGTCCAAACGGGAGCTCTTGACCTGCTTGCCGCCGAAGCCAGACGTCGACAGGCTCGTCAATCTGTATCTGCGATGCGGTGATCCAACGTCCATCATGTTCCACGAGCAGACCTTTCGAGTCGACTACGAGAGGTTTTGGCAAAATCCTTCGGCTTCGCCCGTCATCTGGATCGCCCTCATATACGGAATGATGTGTATGGGAACCATTTTCTCCTTGCGTCTACCCCCGAGTGGACCCAATCCCCCGTCTCCGGAAGTTGTTCTGAAGCAGGCAGCAAAGCTGCACAATCTCTGCGCTTCTGCTGCGGTGCTCGGAGATTTTTCCAGGCCTAAACCGTACTCCCTGGAGACGGTCATGCTCTACGCAGCTGCTGAGTATCTTTCCGCTGGAACAAGTGGTAGTCCAACCGATGTGTGGCACATCTTCGGAACCGTGATTCGTATAGCCCTAAGAATGGGCTATCATAGAGATCCGAGCCACTACGGGATCAGTCCTTTCCACGGAGAGATGCGGAGACGAATCTGGTACCTCATTTACGGACTAGACGTCCTACTGTCGTTCTCTCTCGGCATGCCCTCGATCGCCCGTGGGTTCCAGAGTGACACGAGGCTGCCCCGCAACCTGCACAACGAGGACTTAACACCGGATATGACTGACTTACCGCCTGAGAGACCTGACTCCGAACTGACGCTCGTTTTGTATACGATTGCGAAAGCACAACTCCTTTCCGTCTTTGCGCCCGCGGCTGACGCTGCACATGCCGTCACGCCGCCAACTTATACCGAAATCATGAGCCTTGACAAGAGACTTGAAGAAATACGCTCATCAATGCCGCGGGCGTACAAGATGAAAACTTTGGAGAAGTCCGCTGGTGATCCGGCGGACGTTGTCATGAACCGGTTAAATCTGGAACTCCTTTACCAAAAGACTCGCTGCGTTCTTCATCGTACGTACCTGGCAAAAGCACATAGCGACCTACGGTTTGAGCATTCCAGAAAAGCATGCCTTGAGGCCTCCCTGGTGCTGCTCGACTTACAGACCATCATTTATAATGCGTGCCAGCCGGGAGGCCCGCTCGTGCGCTGCAGCTGGTACTACTCATCTCTGACGAGCCACGATTTTCTTCTCGCTGCCATGCTCGTCTGCTTGGAGATCAATCTTCTACGCGAGATGAAGATAAAAGAACCAGAGAACTACATACCTGGGCCTTTCTCTTGCGAAGAGATGTTTGGGGCGTTGGAGAATGCCACCCGGATCTGGGATTCCTATGAGGATAGCCTGATAGATGCGAGTGACACGAAGAAGGCTACGAGGGCGTTTCGACAAATTTTGGCGAAGCTCAAAGCAACGCCTTCTGAGTTGGAGGTGCAAGGAAGTGAGAACGAACTTATGCATCAGCAATGTGAGCAACAAAAACGTCGCCATTGATTAGCCTGACTTACTAATATCTACAGTCACTCCGATACCTCAACAGTTTAGTCACCCACCAGTGCTTCCATCGAATGGACCTGGGATAGGATACATCCCTCCGCACTCGACAACGGCAGCCGTCGCCCATGGCGGAGTTGGATATAGCATGACTCCTCAAAATCCTCTAGGAGACATGCTTGAAATGCCACCACTTGACATCAATTGGGTGAGTCTGCGTGCCTTGGCCTTTCATGTTGCATCCGACCTGACAAGAATTAGGAATCGTGGGACAAGAGCGTGCTTCCCTACGAAGAATACATGCATCATGACGCGCAGCCGTGGACGATGCCTTCGCAGACGCCTCACATGGGTGGCTCGTCGGGCTATCCGCATGGGTACCCTCCGGACATGAGCTTCGACTACCAGCATCAGTAACCACACGGCAGTCTCATTGCGAAAGGGTCCACTAGGAAGGAGGACTGCCTGCTAACGTACCACTTACAAAGCACCGCTCCTTTGCAAAATCGTCAGCGGTATCAAAGAAGCTCTCCGTTCCTGACCTGAACTAATTTCCCACAATGAGGACGACGCTTACCACGACAACTCCCCGGCGTGGGAGTCTCACGAGCCGCTGGGTAACGTGGACTTCGAAAGTGGTGCCAAGTCACGCCCAAACAACATTTGGCCAGAAATTTTCGGAAAAACCAACCTCTTGAATTTCCTCAACCGAATTCCCTCTCTTCAAATCGCTCTATTAGAGCTGTGACGAATCGAAAATCTCCACTCCCTGGAACCATCTTCCTCAAGACCGTGCCGGTGTAAAAATCGGACGTTTGTGCTGGAGGAGCCGCGGGAGAGAAGCCGGCAACGCAGTCATATCTTAGACTTTTCTTTTGATTAAGGACCAAGCGCCCCTCGGATCACGCCAGTACTTCTAGCTTCTGCGCCTTTTATGAGGTACTTGCATCCAAAAGCCTTCGAATCTCGTGATGTAAGCCGACGATCAGGAGGCACGGCAATCGCGGCAGAAGCGGCGTTTCCGATGACTTTATGCATCCCCTAGAACACTTCCAGCATCTTTCTCTACGTCTTTGTCCGATATGTCTCTGAGGAGCTTCAAGCGGATGGGAGCTTTTTTTTTCATGTTGATTTACGACTTTGCCGGTTGACGCGCGTTTCAACGACATCTGCATATGGAGTCAATGATGAAAGATTGGGTGTATTGCTTAGTGTATATCTTTTGCCCAGCTGTAAATAGCGGTACTGTAGAGTTATCTCAGACGGTTCATAACGAGTGTGTTTGAAGGATAGAGGTTGGCATCGTGGATTAATGAACTTGTCGCAAGCGTAGCGGGAGCAGCAGGCGTGCTTATATGGTAAACCCCCTCCCGTCCCAAGGGCATGGTAAAGTCGCCGAGTGGCGCCGACAATGACGACGCTTATGTTTAATGGGCGACAAAACGGAGCTGATAGAGCATAAATACGGTTACTATAAGAGGTGCTCATCTACTTCTGGCATGGCCCAAGCGCGTCGGACATAGTGTCGCTCGCAGAAAGCCGGCATCCGAGCCCTGACTATCACATCCTATATCGGGGGAAACGCGACTCTCGTCTTGCGCCATTGGGCCTTGGAATGGTTCTGAGCCGGCTGCGCGGTTCCCGGCAGCTGATGTGCCGGAGGGCCGATGGTTCCCCCCTTGGTCCACGGTCGGTCGCCGCTGTCCGCCACGGCGCTAATTCGTGATTTCTCTGCATGAGCGACGTCGGCAGAGGTCGCCTGCAGCGCCACAGTAGCATTCACAAATTCCATCTTGGGCGCGAAGGGGCCGTCCGGACGCAAAAGAACATCTCCGGCCGAGCCTTTGGGGTATTTGTCCCCCACGCTTCTCCTGAGGCCGTCGCCCGTACCGGCAGTACCGTGCAGCGCGGACGAGACAGTGGGTCAGCCGTGAAGCTTAGTCGTCGCGCTTCATGTTGGCCTGATTCATGCGAAAGCTGGGCGCTGCGCGTCGCTGCAGGAGACGGAGTTTGGTGGTCGGTGGGGTGCACGTGACAGCCGGGACCGGCCGGGGTTGCTGTGCCAACTGCAAAACACAGTTCCATAAAGGGGCCTTTCAAAACTGTCGCCCTTCCTCTCTCCTTCCTGCACCATTACTCCTACCATCCACCCTCTCACTCCAACCGCTCCACCATTTGCCTCTCCAACTCCTCTCTGCACTTTCAAGCTCGCGCATCTTCAGAAGCAGCATTTCGAAGCACAAAAGTTTATCTGATTTACCGCCTTAATACACCATGGCCTGTCCCTTGGTGATGAGCTCACCCTCCACCCCCGTCGGCATCAAGAGACACACCCGCACCCGTCAAGATTCGCCCCAGACCCCCATCCGCAAGCTGGTCTTGCAGGAGGAGAAGCAGGAGTCCATCCACGTCCCCTCGCCGCTCGGCTCGTCTTCGCGGAGCCGCCAGACCTCCAACGCACAGAAGTCCAACATCGCTCGCGACTCCCCCAAGAGCAAGAGGGTGGACCTTGGCATCTCCGACTTCGCGCTTACGGGTTCTGGCAACCCGACTCCGGCGACGACCGGCAAGAAGACCAAGAAGGCCTCTTCGTCATCAGTCAAGCCACGCCCACAGAAGTCGACCCTTCGCGTCCCCCGCAATCCTACCGACCGCTTCATCCCCCAGCGCCTTACCTCCGAGGCCATTGACAACGTCAACGTTGCGAGGATATCGAAGCGCGGTGAGAACGCCCGGCCTGCTTCGCGTGAGAGCGCCAGCGACGGCTCTGCGGTCCTGGCCTCTGCTGCCAACGACCTCAACATCTTCGGATCCAGCTCGGCTGAGGACGATCTCGCGGCATCCCTCGGCCGCGTCAACTTGGAGGACGACGAAGAGGAGGAGACCACCAAGAAGCCTTCGCCTAGGACAGTGGCATACCAGGACTCTCTCGCACAGGCCTGCGATATGAACATCGGTTCGCGTATTCTCGAATTCAAGCCCGCTGCGCCGCAGTCCACCAAGCCTGTGGATCTCCGCGCGCAGTACAACCGTCCCCTCAAGTCAGTCAACGGCCAGCTTCGCCGGCGCATTGCTTCTGCCCCCGAGAGGGTTCTCGATGCCCCCAGCATTGTCGACGATTACTACCTCAACCTCCTTGACTGGTCTGCCGGCAACCAGGTTGCCGTTGCCCTTGAGCGTGCCGTCTACATCTGGTCTGCCGACACCGGCTCGGTCAACTCTCTCTTCGAGACCTCCGACGACACCTATGTCACCTCGGTCAAGTGGAGCGGTGACGGTGCCTATGTCGCCGCTGGCTTAGACAACGGCGAGGTCCAGATCTGGGATGTTGAGGATGGCACCAAGCTGCGCAGCATGCACGGTCACCAGCAGCGCGTCGGTGTCATGGGATGGAACAAGCACCTCCTCTCGACCGGCGACCGCTCTGGTCTCATTATCAACCACGACGTCCGTGTTGCGGAACACAACGTTGCCGAGCTGAACGGCCACAGCCACGAGGTGTGCGGTCTGGAGTGGCGCTCTGACGGACAGATGCTTGCCAGCGGTGGCAACGACAACCTGGTCAACATCTGGGATGCTCGTAACCTGGTTGAGCCCAAGCACACCAAGACCAACCACCACGCTGCCGTCAAGGCCCTTGCCTGGTGCCCTTGGCAGCTTAACCTGCTCGCCACCGGTGGTGGATCCAACGACAGGCAGATCCACTTCTGGAACTCGACTACCGGCGCGCGCCTCAACTCGATTGACACGGGTAGCCAGGTCACCAGCATCAGGTGGTCGAGCCACTACAAGGAGCTCGTCAGCACGGGGGGTTTCCCCAACAACGCGCTCTCGGTGTGGTCTTACCCTACGCTGGTCAAGAACATCGAGATCCCGGCCCACGAGCAGCGCATTCTCTTCAGTTGCCTCAGCCCCGACGGCCAGACGCTGGCCACTGCGTCGGCTGACGAGAACCTCAAGTTCTGGAAGCTGTTCGAGAAGAAGGCCGGCGCCTCGGCGATGTCGGCCAAGCCGCGCGCGCTCACTGCTCCTACCACTCAGATCCGCTGAAGGATGAACCGATCGGACGTCGACAGTCACTACTAACCCGCAGGATTACGACAAGATAGCACTTATGATCTTGGGGTCGCGAGGCATGGCGTCTGGGACGGGATTCATGTCTAACGAACTGGTTTTGGCGGATGGCGTTTTTGTAATTCTTCTTGGTAATTGCTTACGGCAATAGCGGCTCTGCTGAGCAGGATTTTTACTCAAGGATAGGATAGCTGGACTATTAACGATACATAGCAGCGCTAATACAGGCCCAGCGGGCTCTCTTAACTCTGCGTGCCCCTCGCGAACGTGATGGCCTTGTGCGGACTAGCGCGGCGCGCGATAAGATAAGATGTGCCGGAGTTCGGTTGACATCAACGCCATCGACGACGCGCGCGCATCAACACGCCCGAGCGCAGCTGACGCCTCTCCCACTCTGCTGCACCTGCTACCTCACCTCCCGCCATGCTTTCCGGTACGTCAGGCCCCTCTGGGTCGCGTGACCCCCACTAACATGCCCGCGCCGCAACAGGCGAGCAGCTGCTCGAGCAGGCCGCCAAGGATGGCTCCATCGTCCTGTAAGTTATACACAGCCTCGAGCTTGCGTCCCGTCGCAGGAAAGCTAGAACCCCCCGTGCTAACGTCTCGCACAGCAACGAGTGGCCTCGCGCTTTGGAATTCGCGCTGACGAGGCTGGAACACGTACGCGCCACCGCCCGCCCTGCCCTCCGTCCTCTCGCGCGCGCGCTCCTACTCGATTGACCGCAGCTCACCGTCAAACGCCTGCAGGTTGTCTACAATGAATTCCCCATGCCCACCCTCCCGCCGCCGCCGCCGCCCGAAAGAGAGCGTTCGGCCACTCCTAGCAAGACCGAGAACCTTGGAGCCGGCCTGAGTCAAGAATCGCAGAGTGCGGACAAGGAGAACGCGCCGCCGGCCGGAGCAGCAGGAGGAGGAGCAACGAAAGCAGCAGAAGGAGGCGCCGCATCCACATCGCCGTCGCCGGGCCCGTCCGCACAGGCGCTATCATCATCAGGCTCTCAAGACCCAGCAGAAGGCGAAGCTGCGCCGCCAGAGCCCGCGCTGCCGCCAGAGCTAGCAACGCTATATGCCTCGATCACTCTGGCGCTGCGCAAGCAGTTCGGGCAGGAGCCGCCGCACACGGTGCAGCGCCTAGCAGAGCTGGTCCTCGCGCCCCGCACGCACTACCGCTTCCTACCGCCGTACCTACGCGCCCTCGACCGCATCGTGTCCGTCAGCAGCACGACAGCCATCTTCCCCCTCCCACAAGCCGTCGTCCCAGCCTCGACCGGCATCCTCAATGGCATCACCCCGACCAGCAGCACCAGTGGCGCGTCAGCCTCCTCCTCATCCGCCGCCTCCTCGCTCGGCAGCGACGAGAGCCTCGGCGGCGCCCTCCTCACCCCCATCCCCTGGCTGCGCTCCGAGAACCGCGACGGCAGCCGCAGCGCCAACGGCAACAACAGCGAGCTCGTCTCCGAGAGCACGGAGATGGTCGACGGGCCCAACGGCACCGGCCGCATCGAGACCGTGTCGGTCGTCAACGGAGTGCTGGGCTCGACCGCCCCCGCTTCCTCGGGCGCCAGCCCCGTCGCCTCGGCGACCGCCACCGCGCCCCCCTCGTCGACAGACAGCAGCCTTCGCGAAGCCGGCGCCGTGACGCAGGGCGAGCTGCTGCGCCAGGAACAGGAAGCCGGCGTCGTGCCCGTCGGCCAGAATAATCAGCGCAGCAGAGGTTTGCTGGTCGGTGGCCCCGGCGGAGAGCGGAGTGAAGGTGAGACGAAGGACGACGAGCAGCAGCAGCAGGAGGAAGAAGAGCTCCCCCACGCCAGAGGCCCGGAGGAGGTCGGCGTCGAGGACATGGGTCCTCAGGAGCGCGCGCCCGGTGGTGGTATCAACCTTGAGGCTGCAGTTGGGAGGCCGTCAATCGCTGCTGCTGCTGCTGCTAGTTCTGCAGCAAAGGCGGAGGAAGGGGAGGAGGAGAAGAAGAAGAAGGAGGAGGCGGAGGGGTCGGAAACAGTGACGAGTCCGGAGGCGGAGATGAAGGATGTGGATGAGGGTGCGGATGAGGGAAAGCCTAAGGAAGAAGACACGGAGGCGGAGAAGAAGACAGAGAGTGGAAAGGGGGACGACGAGGCGGGCGGTGAGGGGGGGAAGTCTGATACGGAGATGACGGGTTGAGATGAGGAGGCTGCATTGGGCTGGCTTGATGCGGAGGGAGGGGTGAGGGTCGTCAGAGATTTGAGGTCTCTTTTTCTCGGTTGCATAATAACGGTTTTGCTGGGCGCTCAGAATGGGCCTTTTTTTTTCTCTTTCTTTTTCTTTATGATTGTTTTCCATCGTCTTTTTTTTTGGTCCTCCGAGGTAGGGACTTGTGCGGATGGCGTTGGTGGCGTGGCTGGTACATACATTTGCTTAGTTCTCCTGTTGTACTACTTTTTCCGTTCGCTTAGCATACTTCGAGAGAAGAGAAAACCAGAGACGGTGGAAAGGTCTGGGGTACGTCAGCAGCAAAAAGTTTGGAGCGGCTGAAGTGGTGTCTGGATGAGGGAGGGGAAGGGAAATTTGTGGTTGGAAGCATTGCAAGTAGTAGGCAGGCAGGTAGCGGGAAACATGGAAATATGCAAAAATCGACCATGATTGAAATTACGTCTGCGTCCACGGGGCCCCTCTCCGTTCAGTGCAACTGTAACTGCACTCTTTTCATGCAAGTCCAAGATGAAGCTAGATGACTGTCGTCATCTCGCAGTCCTCCCGAAGACAAGTGGTTAAGGGAGCAGATTTATGTTTTGGGCTGCGGCGATTCAAAGTCCAGCACGACGTTCGAACATCTTCGTAACCGTTCTCGGCCGTCTCAACGTTTGCTATCCGATCGGTGGGGCTACCTAGCCGAATGCTCTTCATCCAATATCTCGCCGTAGGTAGGGAAGTCGTCGCGCACGGCCAAAACAACTGGAAAGCCGAGCAGGCACACGAGGGCACACATGCACCGCCAATCTGCGAAGGGGCCGATTGAGGGGACATAGAACGTTTGTATATTTCGGCGCAGCAAACCAGCACTGTACTTTACTCCTGCAACTACCTACCCCTTCAGAAAATTCGCAAATCTTCCATCAAACAGAAAACCAAGAACTGAATGCGCAGCTTCAATGGTCATACTTGCAAAAGCGAACACAGACCAGCTCTTCTTCGCCAGACGTAATGACGGCGCCTGTAACGCCGGGACTCCCATCCCTCGATCAGTACTAGTAAGCAGAGATGAACGCACGAGAAGGCCAGGTACTAGCGCCACAACCCCACGAATGTAAAAGCAGAGTGGAGAAAGCGGGAATAAACAGCCGTCGGTACAATCAAGCGGAGAAGGGAAAAAACAACAACCAAGTAAACTCGTGACGGAGAGTAACGAGCACGAGAAGAAGTTTACTACGAATGAACCCTTGTCACAAATGCAACAACAACGCACTCGCACGAGACAAAGCACAATGACGAGTATAGAGAGACCCCTATTGTTGCATAAAAAACAAAGCGAGCGCGTGGTATATCGATCGATTGAAACAACAAACCATTCGACCTCCACCGACAACGCCGAAGAAGAGGAAATAACACAACCCCAACAACAATATAAACCAAACACACACAACGTCCAGAGAACAATATTTTTTTCCGCGCTTCCGACAACACAGCCACTCAACAACCAACAACAGTCCAGAGTTCTGCTCATGGGACTGGGAAACTGCGAATTCCCCTCCCACACAGCGAATGCTCTGCTCCACGACCTCCGCCCGACACGACTGGGCTCCTCTTCCGCCGCTTCTCCTCTCCTCTGCGCCCCTCCTTTGTTCTCTCTGCTGACACAATGGCATTGAAGACCCCATCGGCAGCCGCGCATCCATCCAATCAATCCTCGAAAAGGCCGGGTGGCGGCCAAACAGCGACTTCTCCGTCTCGACCCGAGAGTAAAGTGTGGTATAAATTAAAGTCGATTTTGGTGTAAAAAAAAAGGTGCAAACGACTTGGGCAAAAGTAGGTAAGAGCAGTAGCAGAAACAACAAACACCACAAGCCTTGGACGACAATGAAAAGCGGGTAAAGGAAAAAAAATCAAATCAATTCTCCCATCCGACCCGACCGCCCAACACACAACGCGCCTTCCTTTCACCTGCCACCATAGTAAGGAACAAGTTTATCGAGAAGGTTTGGACACACGAGGAAAAGAGAATTTTTGGGGAATATTGAGAAGTGAGACTGTGACGCCCACGCAAGCCAAAAACAAAAAAAGTTTAGATACCAGATGCAACACCCGTTCGCGAACAGCCTGCCTGCGCGAGGCAAAAGGGAAAAAACAAGAATGTTAGGTGTGATATCAAAAGACATTGACGGTAGAGACCGCTCATCGAGAGGCGCAGTCTATCCGATGCGTGTGCGTCATATGCATGGACAAACTGTGCATGTAGGAGGATAACATGTCTGTAAACGAGAAAATGCACAAAGGTTGTGGTTGTGATCCCTAGAACGATGCTGAAGTGGACCATTGACTTATGCGGACCATGCACACACATAGCTTGGAGACTTCCAACATCTTCTTTAGGTTTTCGATGGCCTCCGAGAAAGTCGGGGAGTGCTCGGAGAGAAGGGAGCGAGAAGAGGGGACCATTGCGGGCAAAAATCTAAATGTCGATAGGAATCCTGGTTTAGAAACTCGTGAGATCGGATACTCGACGTTGAGGTCGTAATCATAGACCAGCGTCTGCTTCCACTCCATCACCTCCTAAGTTGAAGCCGGGATCAAACGAGAAACCACCGCCGCTGGTGTCGTCAGTGTGCAAGAAAGTATCGAAATCGAAGTTTTCGAGCACATCTCCACTGTCCATTGAGCCAAAGTCGAGGTTGAAAGCCCCATTCTAATAAGCAATTAGCAGTTTGCTTTAATGGAACGTGCATCACACTTACGCTGTCGTTGCCAAGATCGCCAAACGGACCGTTGGCGTTGGGATCCATCTGAGGCTGAGCAGCCACCGGAGCAGGTTGGTTTGCGGGAGGCGCAGGTTGCTGTGGAGGGTTGGCTTGCTGGGCTGTTGCAGACTGGTTACTAATGGATTTCTTTTGTTGCATGGACGTAGATGGCGTACTGGGCGTAGGTGTTGGTGGAGGATTCTCTGTTTCTGCGGCAGGAGTGGCACCCGTTGTTGAACCCTTCTTGGCAGCAGCGGCACCGGGGGCTGGTTTGGCCGGAGGAGCCTGAAAACTCTTAGCCAACGCACATCAAAGAATAGTCACTCCATCCAACTTACCTTCTTCTCATCGGCCTTCTTCTTTTTGGGGTTCGGCTTGTTAGTTTGGGACGGCGTAGGAGGCTGGTTCTGGGGCTGAGCAGGTGACGAGGGCTGCGTCCGTCCATTCTCGTTAGCGGCGGCGGGGGCTGGCGGAGGCGGCATCTGCTGGTTCCTCTGCTGAGGCGTTCCCATCGGCGGCTGCTGTTGCTGGCCCTGCTGGGGGCCCTGTCCCTGCTGCGGACCCTGTTGCTGCTGGCCCTGCATCATCTGCGGAGGGCCGCCTTGGGGCCACATTCCGTTAGGCATCCGGCCACCGTTACGGGCGAACATTTCCATTTGCTGAGGTGTCATCTGTCCTTGAAAGCCAGGGTGTGAGCTCGGAGGTCTCATCATTCCATTGGCACCCATTTGTCCCTGGTAGAACTGCGGTGGCATACCAGGTGGCATCTGACTCGGGTCAAAGCCATTTGGTAGCGGGGAACTCCTGTTCTGAGGCATCGATCCATCAGGCATGGGCGAACCCGGCAAGCCGGCCTGGTTCAACTTGGGCGTGCCGCGCTTCATTTGGTCGTTGGGGTTCGGCGAGGGACCAGCTCTGCTGCCCTGAGGTGACATGGCCGGCGGGAATCCAGGCTGGCCGACTGGTCCAGAGGCGGGGTGCTGAGTGATGTTGTCCTGCTCCTGGCGCGCCATCAACAGGCGCTTCTTGTTTTGCTGCTCCAAGAGCATCAGCTGCATTTGGTAATCTTGCAGCGCATGGTTGCCGCCGGGTTGTTGACCGGGGGCGCCAGGCTGCATGCGGGCTTGCGCATTGCCCTGGAAGAAGTCCTGCGAGCCATCCGCGCCTTGCTGAGCCATCGGCGAGTTTTGCATTCCGGCGTTGTTCATTTCCTTTGCCAATTGTTGGTTATTCAAGGCTGCTTTATGCTGCAAGACAAGATTTTGAGCATATACCTGTATACCCTTTGCCTGCACATTGGGATTCTGCCCCTGGAATGCATTGAACTGCTGCGGCGTCATGTTCGGATCGATGCCATTTGCCATGAGCATCTGGCCGGCCTGGGCGGCAGACGCAGCAGTGGCGCCCATCTGCTGCGGCTGCATTCCCTGGCTCCTCGCGCCAGGGCCCATCTGCTGGCCGTTGAACCCGTTCTCAAGACGTGGACGCTTGTTTGGCGATGGGGCGTTCTCGGCCGAGCCGGGCGACTGCGGACGCTGGTTCATGTCCATCTGCGACCCATCCCGCTGCATTTGCTGGTTCTGCATCATCTGCTGCTGCTGGTTCTTCATCTGCTGGAGCTGCTGCGCGTTCCTACACCGGTGCAAGACAAGCCGTCAGTAATCACGCCGCCGGACAGACCGCTCACTGGGGATGCACGTACATAGGTCCGCGGTTCTGCATCATCCTCTTCTGCATCTCCATGGCATTCGCGGGCATGCCCATCATGTTCCGGTAGGGCTGTGTGTTATTTGTCATCATGAGGCGCTGCTGGTTCTCCTGCCTCAATTGCGCTTGTTGCTGTGGCCTACGTCAGCGTGATTACGAAAGCGGCGTCGCGGGTAGACGAACCCTGGTGTGCGCGAGGTACTGCGATTGCGCCGAGCCCGGCTTGGAGCGCTGTCGTTGCGCGTTGAAGATGTCCCAGAACTGGGTCCACCAGTCGAACAGGAACGAGTTCTCGGCGGTGTCGCTGGGCACGCCGGCCGGGGGCAGGTCGTCAGGGCGCTTGTGCATCTCGTCCTTGCTGTCGGTGTCCATGTCGTCCACGCCGTTCACGTCGCGACGGCCGCCACCGGGGCTGGGCTTCGGGATGGTGCCGGTGTTGATGACCAGCTCGTCCTTGACCAGGCGGGCCAGATTCCAATTGTGGTTCTTGAGGAAGTAGTCGTAGATGTACGTGTTCAGCATGGTCTGCGGGTCGTTGGGGCCGCGCGCACCGCCGGCGGCCATGAGCGGCGTGCCGCCGACGGGGCCGCCCTGGGGGTTCATGGCGGCCATGGCGGCGTGCTGCTGGTTCATCATCAGCGGCGAGGTCGGGAAGAGGGTGCGGATGCGCGGTCGAGAGTGGCGGTCCCGGAGCGGGGGTCGGGCTGGGACTGCGGCGGAGATAGCAACAAGCCCGCCTCACGAGAGTGGCGTGCAGTGCTCCAGCATGAGCGGGCGCGGCGGGCGTCGACGCGGCGGTCGTGCGATGCAGCGGAGGGCGAGGTCGGCGCGGCTCGCTGCGAGCTCCGGGTCGACGACGGCCGAGGTGGCCGCGACGGGCTGGCGGTGCTGGGGGCGCGGCGGGCGCTGGTCGCGGGGCGCAGGCGTGCGATCACGGCTGCGCGTGGGCGATGATGGAGGAGCGGGAGGCGCGGTGGCAGAGGCAGCGGGCGGCGTTCCAGGGTGCTGAGTATCCTGACCGATTTGCGCGCAATCAAATGGCGTCGCTAGCGAGGCGGCGACGTGTTACAGCAGGCGGCGGAGAGGGCGGCCGCGAGAGAAAAGATTTGCACGATGGCCACGCAGGGTATCGGCAGCGCAAGGCCGGGGCAGGAATTGCAGGTCGCAGGTGTGCGAGCTTAGCGGTTGGGGTGGTGGGCGTGGGCGCGCCTTCACTTGTCCTCTCCGCTGCACCATTGGGTGACGGCCGCACCGCGCAGAATCACGAGAACGCACGGTCAAGCCCCAGCCCCCTGAGACTGCCCACCACCGCGCCCGCCAGCCCGCCCGGAAACACATCGCGGCGCCTGCGCGCGCTCTGCCGGCTTGCGTTCGCGACTTTTCATTGCTATCTGCGCCGCGCCGCGGCCCGTCACGTGACTCCGCCGGGCCCTCCTCCTCCCGCCCTCTCCGCAGCGCCAGGGGGTGGCGATCAGGGTATAGTGCTCGTAGTATATTTAGATGATGCTCTCCGCCCAACGCCGCCTGCACGCTCCACCGCGCTGCCGCACCGCCCGCCGGGCTCGCCGCGCCTGCTGCACCCTTGGCACCCCGCCTTACTCGTCGTCCGGCGGCAGCTCGTCCTCGATGAACCGCACCAGCGTGATCCGCATCTCCGTCGTGTCGTTGCCGCGGAGAACGTCGCTGATGAAGTGCACCTCCACCTGCATTTGGACCTAGAATGCCGCTTAGCGCTGACAGGATCCGGCGGCCTTGCGGGTCCCAAGGCTCGGACATGCTTGACTAACCATTTCCAAAGCACCACGTAGCACGCCGCAGAGGATGTTAGAGTACCACAGCTCGTCCTGCGCGCGGCCGTCGTCCGGCAGCTCCACAAAGTCCGCCAGGGGATTCTCGTCGAGGATGAGCGAGAACTGCTTGTTGTCGCTCGTCCAGTTGGTGATTGTCGGCGTGATGTTCAGGAAGATCTTGAAGCCAACCTAGACGCGGGCATCAGCACGTGGTCGCAAGAAAGCTTGTGTGCATTTGCCGATGCCAGCTCGGACGCCGGGCAGTTGCCGTCAGGAGACATGACTTCTGCTCGGAACCGCGGCGATCAACCGAGCAATAGTCTCGAGATCCAGGCACAAGATAGTGTAGCGGCCGTACCTTCGAGATCATCTCGGCAACCTCGCGGAAGCTTGAGCATGAGGTGGTGTTGGACTTGGCCAAGAAGTCCTCAATCAGGCGCAGGCCGATGTTGTATCCCATCTTGTCCAGCTGCCTGTTGACCTCGACATAGTCGCCGTCAAAGTCCTTGCACAGCTGCGCGACGATCGTTCCGTAGGTCAGGGTGACCAGCTCGGCGTTGACCTTGTCCACACGCGTTCTCAGGGAGGTCAGAAAGGGCGATGCAGACGGCGCGGTCGACGGACTCACTACTTACTTCCAAACTCTGCAAAACGTTAGCTCTTGCGCGCGCGGGGAGCCGGGCTGGAGGCTCACTCTTCGCCCAGACGGGCGGCCTTGGTGGACGCCATTGCGCTCCTGGACACAGACGGTACGCCCGGTCCTCAGTCGCAGCGAGATGAGAGACGCCGGGACGGGCGCATCAACCTGCCTGAACTGGACAGGGTGGGAGATCCGGAAGGGCGGGATGCGCGGTGCTGAAATTGGGGTGCGGTTGGATTTACGGATATGGAGAGCGAACTGCAAGCTGCTGCGTCTGGGGCACCGCGGGCGCACCGCCCCGGCCAGCGTCATCGGCCCGCGCGGCTAACGCGGCTAGCCGCGCGCCTTCTCCTCGCGCGACTGATCGGCGCTCGGCCGGAAACTTTGAGATGCGCTGCGAACCTCCACGCCGCCTGCACATCACCACCCCGATCCACGCCATCCGCGCCCGCCCACCCCTGCCGACCGCCGCCGGACCGCCGCCGCGACCATGTCTTCGGAAAAGCGCCCTGCCGCCGATTCGTTCGCCTCCAACCAGCTCGTGAAGCGCCAGCGCTCCGAGACCGAGCTGGGCAGCGAAGTAGCTCTCACGAACGGCTCCGCTCAGAATGGCGCCCTCATACAAGCAGTATGTCTCTCACCCCTTGCCCGTCCGCATTCCTTGCCCTGGCGCTAAGGCGAGAAGAAAGGCGAGCCATGGCTGATTGTGTAGGTGCCGCGCACGAGCGGGCTGCAAGCTCCCATCATGGAGCTCACAGGTACATATGCCCCCATGCCCACGCTGCGTTCGTTTGATCTGACGCGACCGCCCGCAGGACACTCCGGCGAAGTCTTCGCGACGCGGTTCGACCCGACTGGCCAGCACATCGCGTCGGGTTCGATGGATCGGAATATCCGTATGTATACCAACCGCAATGGGGTGCGTTGCGAACGTGGCTGAGACGGATCCACAGTGCTGTGGCGGACATACGGCCAATGCGAGAACTATGGCATCTTGAGCGGACACAAGGGCGCCGTGCTGGATCTCCACTGGTCGCGCGATTCGCGGGTCATTTTCTCCGCCTCGGCAGACATGATGCTTGCGAGCTGGGATCTTGAGACTGGTCAGAGGATACGGCGGCACGTGGGACACGAAGAGGTGATAAATTGCATGGATGTCAGCAAGCGCGGCGAGGAAATGCTGGTCAGCGGTTCTGATGATGGGTACATTGGCGTAAGCAGGGGACCGCCGCATTGTCGCTTTGTGCCGAGATGCTGATGTAGCGCAGATCTGGGACCCGCGACAGAAGGAGGCCGTCGACTTCATCGAGACCGAGTTCCCCGTCACCGCCATTGCCTTGGCAGAAGCTGGCAATGAGCTGTACACGGGTGGCATAGACAACGACATCAAGGTGTGGGACATGCGCAAGAAAGCCGTGGCATACTCGCTGCTGGGACACACGGACACCATCACCTCGCTCCAGGTTTCGCCGGATGCGCAGACGCTGCTGTCCAACTCACACGACTCCACCGTGCGGACATGGGACATCCGGCCTTTTGCGCCCACCGATCGCCAGGTCAAGACGTACGACGGAGCGCCGACGGGCATGGAGAAGAACCTGCTGAAGGCGAGCTGGGACCCGAAGGGTCAGAAGATCGTGGCCGGCAGCGGCGACCGTACCGTTGTGGTCTGGGATGCGAACACCGGCAAGCTGCTCTACAAGCTGCCGGGACACAAGGGAGCCGTCAACGACGTGCGCTTCTCGCCGCGCGACGAGCCAATCGGTAAGTGCAGAGAAAGATGTTCAGACGCAGCGACGCATCAGATTCGCTGACTTTTGCAGTCGTGTCCGGTTCGTCCGACAGCATGCTGCTTCTTGGGGAGCTTGGCAAGTGAGGAGGAGGGATACCCGAACGGGCTAGCGCTATTGGATTTTGAGGCTTTAGGTGTCACAGGAGCAGACCTTACATGCTGCAAATTAAAGCAGCCATTGAAGCTCCGCGTCGCGTCTGGCGCAGCTGAAGAAAAACGCGCAGAGGGCGCGCGCAAGATGCAGCGCGAGGGCAGCAGCAGCGGGCAAACTGGCCGGGCGGCAGGCGGCATGGCGACAGGACGTGCAACGGCGGCCTGAGGCGCGCAGGTACTCGGTAGTAGCAATTTAAAGCAGCAAACACGGGCGGCGACGGCAGGCTAGAGGTGATTCGCAGCAGCAGCAGTGCGGGCGGCGGTGGTGAGTGGCCGTGCGCGCGCCGTCGCGCAGCGGGCTGACGATCCGCGGCGGCGCGACAGGCGTCGTGTTTCAGCGTCGCAATCTCCACCACCACCCATCGCAGGTGAGAGGAACCTGATACAATGGCCCGGCCCTGGCATCTCATGCGTCCGCGCGAGCCCTTGCGGCCTTCGTGCGACCGGCCTGGGGCTGCCGCTGCTGTTTCCGGGGCACGCATGCCGTCTCTCTTAACCTCCACCCATTGGAGCCTCGGTGCCCCCAGTTTCGCATTTCCTTTCGTCGCTGCCCTTCGGTGGCCCGCCCGGCGCTCTCTTTTGTCTTTTGCTCAGTCCCTCGCTCGCGCTTCGACTGGCTGCGGCCATGCTTGCTTGGAGACCTCTCCTCCACGCCCGACCCACTGCCGCTGAGAGCTGCTAACCTTAAGCTTCCCGCCAAAGCCAATCGCTCGCCCGCCCGCATGTGCGTTCTCTTTTGTTGACCTTGGACCGGTTCCAGTCATTGGCTCCACGACGACCGCCTCTGCTATCCGCCGCCGTGCCTGGGGCTCCGCGCATCGGCGAGAACCCTCGCGTGGCCTATCGGCCTGTCCCGCGCTGTGCATCTACCGGGACTTGCTAGCTCGGAGTGGATGTAAACAATCCACGTGTCTGGCGCTGGCAGTCACCCATTAATAATTTGGACTACCTCTGTGCCGTCCGCGCCCTGTCATTACCTCCAGGTCCGCCAGGAAACAGAAATTCCCGTTGGCTTTTTCGTGGGGACCGACGCGTAAACACCACCAAGCTCGCCATCAAATGCCGTTCCCTCACTTCAATTTCTGGTCTGCTCGGCCGGAGGCCTCTCCTCCCCCGCCATCCACCGCGTCCGCAGCGTCCACGCCGTCTACCATTTCCGCCGTCCAGTCCCAGGTCCGCTCGTTGCTGCATGGGAGCTCCGGAAGCTCGATATACGGGAGCTCGCCAACGCTTTCGAGCCGCAGCACCCCAAAACTACCAAGCTTTCACATTTTCCGCCGCGGACTCGCTACGCCGGACAGCAACGCGTCGTCAGATGAAGATCTCCCGCGCGAGTCGACCGAATCACGGTCCCCCTTACGACCCCAGCGCACCGCGGGCTCCTATCAGCGTGCGGTAATTCCTAGTCCAGAGCGCCGAGTTCCCGTCGCACCGCCGGCAGCATACACGCGGGAATCGTCATTATACGAAGGCGTGGATCCGGAGACAGCGCAGCTCGCGATCCTCATCAACCAGAGAGCCCGGAGGCGACAACAGAGAGCATGGGTCAGGAGGAGGCATCCGCGGAGAAGGGCGAATGCATCGTTCGGCGTTCCGAGCACGCCTGTGAAGAGGAAGGCCATGCTCTGCTTGGGCAGTGGGATATTTCTTGCCATGGTTTTAACAACCTGTAAGCGGAGGCAAGACACATTAGCCCATCGTCCCTGTTCTAATATTTGCAGATCTCTCGATTGCGCTCACGCGTCCGCGCACCGGTCAGGAGGTTCACGTGCTATTCATTCTCATCATCTTGAGTACTACGATTCTCTTCTGCCACTCGCTGGTCCGGCTCTGCATGCTGTCTCTCCGTCCGCACTCTGGCGCCAACGATCTGCCGCGGATACCAGACATGGCCGGTCCCGATGGCTTCCAGCCCGAAAGGCCCATCCGCGTGCACCTTGCACGGGACGAGGAGCTCGGGCAAGAAACAAATCCAGCCGCCGGGGACCCTGAAAAGGATATCCTCAAGGCTCCGCCGCCCGCATACGGTCTTTGGCGCTCCAGCGTGGTATGTACATACTAGTCACCTCTCTCACCTCCAGGCAGCCGATTGTGCTAACATGGCCCTTTTCTTTCCTTCCCAGCCCATCAATCCGAATCTCCTCCACTGGCAACGCGTCGACAACGTACATCCGCTCCGCCAGAACCCTGCGTCAGCCAACCCGGCCAACCAGCTGCTGGATCCGTTCGAAACTCCGGACCCGCAGCGGCGAAGCGGGGATCGGGAGGCTCCAAGACCGCCGAGCTATGTGTCTGACGACGGTGTCCGGTACGTGGTGGAGGCGGCTCCCCGGTCAGTAGCACCAACGGATCAAAGCATGAGCGACGTGCATCCTGCCTACCGGGGGGGTCTGGGCATCAGGTGATGGCAGCTACAAGAGATGTTGTGTTGAGAGAGTCTGTATAGCGGAAGATAAGCAGGGAAAAAAAAAGGGGGGTGGGGGCACTGGGACTGGAGCATATGGGCATTGGTGTTCTGATGTTGTATATTTTGATGGAGCATTCGGTGCACGGATGTGTAGGATATTCAGTTGACGCAGGGCTATGACTTACAAAGAGGGAAGGGTTGGATCTGGCGAGAGCCAGGTGGAGGAACGATAAGGAGAGGATACCCAAACGCCTAGGAACGACGCACGTCTATCGAGCTGGACTCTGGTCAGTTGAGCGAGACGCACCTATCATGAAAGAATCAAAAGACAAGAATCACTCCATTTGACCTTCAGACGTTTGTACCCCGCCTGTCAGAGTCCATCTCTGTTTTCACTTTCACATTTACTATCTCTCAGCCAGCTTTCCGGCAATCCACCTCACCCCCGCCTCCAGATCAGAACTTGCTTTTTGGTTGCTATTGTGGACGTTCCCCCGACTGGCTGGCAGGATTTCGGATTCGGGTTCGGTCCGCTCTTCCCTTCCCCTTGAGTGCCCCTGTCGTCCGCCCGCTCGGCTTCAGCAGCGTTTCGGACTTACGACTGACATCAAACAGGAAGGATTTCTCGCTGCCTGCTGCTGCTGCAGCGTCAGGTCAGGCGTGGCTCAGCCGCAACAACCACCTGCCGCTCGCTTACTTATTGACACCGCCACCTGAACTATAGGTAGCGGAACGTCCCGACCGGATGTCGGCGAGAAAAGATCTCCGGCCCGCCACGCCAAACGCGCCAAGGCTGGATTGGAGGCGTTGGGAGGTCGAGAATGTCGGGGCGGATGCAAGGCCTTCTTTGGTCGGTGCCCGTCTCTCAAGTCCAAGGACTAGGTACGTACAGTGTTTGAGGGAGGCGTGCGCGTGATTATGATCGCGATCATAATTCATGATGACGTCCTGCTCTCGCATGCATGCTTCACTCGGCATCATGACGGCTGAGGGGCTAACCGAAAAGCGAGGTGCAGGCGAGGTACATGGCTGATGGTGTTTGCATCTTCCATTCCCCCTGCAGGTACGCTGCAGCAAACCTTCTATCTCACACGCTTTCTCCAGCTCTAGCCTCCGTCCGAATTGCCGCAAACAACCCCCCCAATGACCCCCCAACCTCGTCATCAGAATTTCACATCCAGCCGCCACCCCACCTTGATGACCCTCGCCGCCACAAACGACGCAACCGAGCACGCATACGTCGCCACCGTAAACACGACGACGCCCCAATACCGATCACCCGCCGCCTGCAGCAGCGCGCCGGCGATGGGGATGCCGGTCAGCGTGCCGAAGCTGACGATGGTGTAGCACGTAGCGTAGTACCTGCCGTACTGCTCCGTCTCGCACAGCTGGCCCACGCACACGGGCGTCAGCGAAATATTGCTTCCGGACGCCAGGCCGAAAAGCAGCGCGTAGGCGATGGTCAGGCCCCGCACGACGCCTCCGCGCCCGTCGGAGCCCGCCATGGCGGCCGCGGGCAGCCACAGCGCCAGCGTCGTCGCGAAGCACAGCAGCAGCGTCGCGACCATGCAGTTGAAGCGGCCCAGCCGGTCCGCGACGTAGCCCGGCGCCCAGCGGCCCACGCTGCTGCCGGCGTTCAGCACCGCGATCAGCTGGTACGAGAAGGTCGGCGTCATGGCGCCGTCGCTGGCCAGCGCGAAGGACGTCAGGTACGTGATGGGCACGAAGAGCCCCCACTCCATGAAGAAGACGCCCGACGTCACCAGCGCGAAGGCCGGGTCGCGGAAGATGCGGAAGTCGGGCAGCACGCTGGAGCCGGGCTTGGGCGGCAGGCGCGAGCGGATGAGCAGCTGGTCCAGGCCGCAGAGGAGGATGAAGATGAAGCCGAGGATGCGCGTCGCCCAGCCGAAGCCGACCTTGGGGAAGAGCGATTGCAGCATCAGCGGGAAGATGATGCCGCCGATGGAGCCGCCGGCCGCGGCCATGCCGGTGGCGGCGCCGCGCTTGCGGGAGAAAAAGTGCCCGATGCTGGAGATGGCGGGGGTGAAGATGAGGGAGGAGCCGATGCCGCCCAGGACGCCGAAGACGAGGAGGAACTGGTAGTATTCTGCGTGCTGCCGTCAGCCTGTGGCTCGTCAACGGTCGGTGTGACGAGAGGAAGACGCACTCTTGCACACGCCCAAAAGCAGCATCGACGCGATGAGCAGGACGTTCCCCGCGAGGATCAGCATCTTGGGGCCATAGGCGTCGAAGATGGGGCCGATCTGGATGCCGCAGAAGAAGCACAGGAAGGTGTAGACGGAGAAGATCCAGCCGATGTCACCCTCGTCGTAGTCGGACAACTGGTGCGTGGCCAGGTAGGCTTGGAAGATGCCGACGGAATTCCTGCCGGGCGCTGATGTTTAGCTTGTTTGGCGGCGGTGACGGCACGGCTGAGGCACACTCACATCATGCCGAACGAAGTCAGCATGCCGGCGAAGGAGCCAAGCACGACGAGCCAGGCCTGCAGGCCGCCTTCCGGGTAGGTGACCTCGTCAGGCGTGGGACTGGTGCTCGAAACATCATCAGAAGAAGGGCGAGAAGACGGGGCCGAGCGGTCGGCGTCGTCGTCAGTCTCGTCATGTGCAGCATCGCGAGCGCGCGGCTTCTCGGCGATGGACGGCGGCGAGGCCCATTCCTTTTCCGTGGCCAAGGTTTGCTCCGAAGGGTCGCATGTCGGCAGCTTGTTCTCGCGGGCGGCGGGGGCGATGGGGTCGGTGGTGGCGGTGATGCTCGCGCTCGTCCCGTGATACGGCGGTTCAATTAGTCCTGGCGTGCTGCCTTTGGGTGGTGTGTGCATTCGCCCCGGTGTTGGATGCTGGGAGAATTGCGCGATGCGGTAACGGCGTGATCCTTGCTCTCCGCAACTCTATTCGCTGCCGCTGTCTTTCCGTTTCTGTCGACGTTCGTCCGCTTTTCTCTGCGCCTCGCCTTCGAGCCCCTTTTCTCTGCGGGGAGGAGCAGGGGTTAAGTAGGCGGGGAGAGGAGAGAGGGCGCTGTTCGGGAGAGAAAGGGATGGAAAAAAAAGCGGCAGGAAACGTCGGGCGCTGGCTGGTGTGGGGTTCTGCTGCACACCCCACAGGACGACGCCATGCACGTTCAATGAGTAATCGTATTCCCGGATGCGGCAAGTCTGCGCCAGCGCCCGGTGGGGAGCGCGCCGCAATCTGCGCCGTGCCGCGTTGCCGGCTCGGCTCTTTCGTGCTGCCACCGCCAGCGGCGCATCGTGCAATAGCCGCGGGTTCTGAGGCAATGTCTGCATTGCTCGAGGACGCGGGGGCTGCGTGTTCGGACGTGTGGGAGGCGCGTCTCGCAAAAGTCGAACCAGGATCGGAGAAGGCGCAGGTGAGGTCAGGAGCGGCGGTAGAAAGGGCGGGCCGCCGTCGGCAGACCGCCGCTCGTTGGTCGCCGCTCTCCGCCGCCGCTGTTGACCGGCCGTCTGCTTGGAGCGAACAGACCCCGCTTGCACGCCCAAGACAAAGCACGACCCAGCCGGCACTGAGGAACATGGTATCCAAGCAATGACAGTGCATGCGATTTCAAAGTCTCAGCGGACGGCGAACATATCCCTGAAGCGCGCCCCGATCACGATTTCCTCCACCTCGTGCAGACCGTGCTCGCCGATGTCGTCGAGCTGTCTCACCAAGCTGTCGTCGAGGCCCCGAAAGACGAATACCATCATCTCCTCAAGCACGCTCTTCACATCCCTCCCACCTCTCAAAGAGCGTGTCACGCGCTCGTAGAGATGAGACTTTATCGTGAATTTGCAGTCGCCCTCTCCACCACAGGCCTCCATCAGGTATGACGCGTAGTCATCCTGATACGTCTCGTAGTCCGCAAACGTCATATGCCGCCCTTGCAAGCGCGGCCAGTCATCGTCCCACTCGCCGAAGAGGAAGTCGGGCATGCGGCACCAGCCCAGGTAGCGAGGGCACGTCTCCACGCCATCCCACTCGAGCATTGCCGTCACCTGTCCGTCCTCGTCCGCTAGAATGTTCGTCCAGTTGTAGTCGGGCAGGCGGAGGACGAAACGCTCAGCGTCGCCGTTTTCCGGGCGAGGCAGGTGGTCCAAAAGCATCGAGAAGACACGATGGATTCCGGCGCGCTCAAAGGCTTGAGCCGGATTGTCCGCATGGAAGCTGTCTTCGGTAGATGCTTCCATGTCCCTCCACTCGTCGAGCCGGTTGCTGAGCCACGTGTTCGAACTGGTGTACGGCCCCTTCTCGCTGGATGTCTGACTGGTTCCAAAGCTGGGCATATGACTTGGTCCAACCTGAGGGTTGGCATCTTCTTCGGAAGAAAACTGGAGCGCCCCCAGTTTGTCGAAAGTGAGCGAACGCAGCTCCGCAGTGGCATGTGCGAGTGATTTTAGAATGGTTTGCCGCTTGGCCTCCAGCTGTGCGCCGTCTCCTTCATACCACATACTCCGCAGAGATTGTCCTTTCGGGCAGAACGTGGCGAGATAAGGAGCCCGAATCGCGTTGTCCAAAGTGGTGTCGTACTTGATGACTTCGGGGACGGGACAACGGGTTTGTCTGGCGATATACTTCATTGTGAGGGCTTGAGCACGCAAGGCCTCGGCATCCTTCGCTGTCCATTTTCCCTCCCGGTCGCATGCTGGAACACGTACGCAGATCTTCACGTCTTTGCGGTACTGGAAAACGAAGATGCTGTTTTTATCGCCATGCGACTTATCGATGACTTTGATATCAGAGCCGTTTGCGATCGCGGACGCGGGGATCGACAAACTTGACAAGGCGATATCAAGGGCCAACTCAATCAACTTCTCGTCGGAGATACCGATAACTGGAGACCGTTTTAAATCATATGTTTTTTTATTCGTCAAGGCTTCGGAGGGACGTTCAGCTTCGGGAGGACGTTCAACTTCGGAGGGATGCTGAGGTTGCTGCGTTGCGCTGTTGTCTTGCGTGCGCCTCTTGCGGTCGAGCATTCGCCCGATTAGGCGATCCACGCCGGTCCATTTCTTGACGAATGCTCTAGCTAGACGCCAGAGAGTTTGCTCGTTGGAGCGAGGCGAAGTGGTAGTGATCGATGAGATAGCGGACGTTTGACGGCGCATTACGGTGTGTCTGAGTCTATGGAACCCGCGACCCATATTGTGTTGTATGTTGCTAGACGCTATAGCCGCTGTTTCTGAGGATATGAATGTGGTTGCGATGTGCTTATTCAAGAGAGTCGAGGCGGGTGAATGCAAAGGCAGCAAGACGATTGCTGGTGTCAACGGGGAAAACATCGACACTTCCGGAAATCGCAGTCCTGATACCTATTTGTGGAAAGAACAGTTTGAACTATGATGGATGATGCTTCCAGTTTTGTGGATGCCCTGGCCGTGGCGGCCTTGATGCCAGTCAACGCCTGATAGAAACAGCCGTAATCAAACACATAATAAATTGTAATGAGAATAGAGGCTAACTAGGAGAGTAACAGGCAGGAAGCCTTTTTCTTTTGGCATCGGGTGGAGGCTTCGCTTGCTTCGACTGTTTCTGTTTCTTGCGGAGTGAGAATCAACCATACGACGCAGATTTCTCTGATGTGGCGTCGAAGGCATCAAGCTGGTCGGGTAGAGCTGGATGTGTGGCGAGACTGCAGCTTGCGCTTTCCATCTTGCATTGACTGTACCGATGTGGTGGCACTCATGATGTCGCGAGGCTGCGTGCCTTCCACGGTAGGGCGAACGGCCGGGCGAGGAAGGAGGCAACGAACGCACTCCTTGTGGGTGGCGATGCACCGGCAGCGGCCAATGAGTGATGAGAGTCTTGTGTGGCTGGTACGACCAGAGTCGCGTTTCCGGAGGTGAGAGGTGCTGGGGGACATTGGAGAATGCAAGATAATGCATTGGTCGGGCCCACTAGGCTGAGGCTAACTACCTGACCAGTATCGGAACGTCCTGGGAGGTCCCATATCAAGGGGAGGCGACGATGTGCAGCGTCGCCAGCAGCTTATGGAAGGAAATGGTGTGGTGTGGAAGGGAAGTCGCGAGCCGTCGGCTTGTTGTCTCTAGGTGGAGGCTATGGTATCGATAGAGCGTGGATGGATTTGGAAGTAGAGACCACCAGCTCATCCCGTGATTGGACTCGGTACCATGTACGCCGAATGCGACGCGACGAACCGAGGACTTGCTCACTTACTCTTCTGCTACGCGAACAATCAAGAAATCAGGGTAGCGGCTTTGCACAAAAAAAAATTACCTTCATGGGCAGGAAACAACGGCAGGCGCCTTAAACCGGAGCCAGTGGCTCCTGGCATTAATTATTACAGATTCTATGTCTTTACCATTTGGTTTAAGACCTCTTTGTAGAAACTTCTTTCACATTAGGAGTTGGTCACTTCTACAAGTACTCTCCCGTTCTTCAAGATAGACGGCTGAATTTCTGGCTAACCGCACGCTTCCCTGGGAATGCCTGAGCCGGACACAGATCGTGTTCTCCCTCAAGGATGTTTTCTGGCGGTTGACCTTGAAAATCCTCAGAAGCCGTAAAGCGAGATCGATTCATTATTGCGAAAGAGACGTTTTAGATTTTCAAATTTCCTTGCACAGGTATGAATGATTGCTGTGCTTTTACTGGTCATGGGGAAGAGTTTGTAGATCATTTATTATCCTTCTTCCCGAAAACGCGGCTGTTCTAAAGCCAAAACAGGCAGGCAGTCTTTCGTCACGTGGTCCGTGCATTTAGTTTGCCAGCTTGAAGCGTTTTGAGGAAGAGTGACTCTGACTATTAACAAAGTTATCTTGAAGAGAACTTGAGGCTGTGAGGTGTGAAATAAGGCTCGGCGTTTAGGCAGGTCTACATGCCTTGGCGCAGGAAATTGGCCGATGTGAGCTTCATGTGCGCCCTTGGACCTCCACACTCCATCTTGACCGACGACGGCTGACTTGCTCAGCCTTCCCTCTTCTAACACAGCTTATCTGCAGACTGTAACCTCATAGGTTTTTACATTCTAGGGTTCCAAATGTAAGAAGTTCAAAGCAATCGCAATCCTGGCAGAGCTGCTCCGAAGTTTACGTAGCCGTTCTAAGGGGCTCTGAATGAAGCACAGACACGTGTCTCAATGTTCTGACCAACCGAGCATGAGAGTAATAGCGTCTGGCTCACGAGCTGAAGCATGTGTGGTTCTTGATCCCATGTAAGCACAACACAACCCAAAATTAAGCCGACCAAAGTCCAGCATCAGCCAATTTCTAAGGTTCCGAGGCATCATTCCTGCTTACTGAATGCTTACAAACAGATCCTGGCTGATGATCAACAAGAATAGGCATTGCAATGTCCCATCCTCACGCTGCGACCTTTGGGCGGCTACGCGTCGGTGATATCTTTCCGAAGGTCAGCAGCATCTCGTTTCCGATGAAGCTTCGAACCATCGTCTTCCTCAAACGGCCTTAATAGACTAAGAATATGGGAGCAAGAGGGGCCGGGACAAGGGCAGCGAAATCACGGTCAATGCACATAAGCACCACAAAACTTCATCGGATCTGGTGTCCATCTCTCCGCTTGAGAATTAAATTGCTAATCAAGGTTCGCCGTTACAATCTCTCATGGAGGCTGATTACTTGCATATCTGTTAAGCTTTCAGACTAAAATGTCGGTCAAGCTGCGCTCTTCCCATGCTTCGATAACAAGTATGACAAAACAATTGGACGTCGCCTTGCCTTTCCCGTCGCTCAACTTGCTACAGCCATTTGATATTAAAAGAGATGTCTTAGGTTTACATGTTGAAGCCTAAAACCTTATTCGCCCGGTCTAGCACGACTTTTTGCCCGGGTGTCAGACCCTCGACGCTGCTGTCCCATTTCTGCAGCCCAAGCGCCCTCATGCCCTCCGGTTGCGCATAGGAGGCAACGTCTTCAGCCGCCGGCCGGCCAACGTGGTTGGTCTCGCCCTCGCCGCCGCCAAAGTCCGGGCTAGGCACACCGCGGAGGAAACAGTCGCGCTGGCGGGCTAAGTAGCGTGCGTTCTCCTCCGTCAGCGGGCAGGCCGGGATGTACAAGACGCTGGAGTCGCCGGCGCCGGCGTGGATCTGGTCGACGGCGTGGATGGTGTCGCAGTGCCATGCGACGTAGTCGCCGGGCTTCACCTTCGGGACGTGGACCATAGAGCGCGAGAGGTCGAGGTGCGGATGCAGCATGGTGCGCAGCTCTTGCCCGTGGCCCTGCGTCGCGCCCTGCAGCCACGAGCTCGGCTGAGACTCCAGCTCCCAATTGCTCGCGTCGAGGAAGCTGGGCTCGAAAAGCTCGGCTTTGGGGTCCTTCGGCGGCTTCTTGGGCGTGAAGAAGGGTCGGAGGAGGGTATAGGCGGTGGCTCGCGAAAGCAGCGGGTTGACGAGCAGCGTGCCCTCGAATGGTCCCGTCTCGCTCATGCTGAGCCAGCCCTGGAACATGCGGAACATGCTGCAGGCGCCGACACCCTGGTACATGTCGGACACAACCGGAAGTCGACAGCTGCTCTCCCATGGGTCGTACTCCTCCCACTTGCCTTCAAAGACCTTGTCGTACACGCCACCACGACCATAGCCATCGGGCTCCCAGCGTTCCACGCTGCCGCCATCAATGTGCGGGCCAAGCGCAAACTTGGCGTCGCCTGGCAGGCGGATGCGGAGGCGGTCAGCGTAAGCAGTGGGGTGATCGGTGGAGATTTGCGCATGTGGGTCGCGCGAGTGCCAAAACGACATCAAGTAACGCTGCATGTTTAGCATGTTCGGGTGCGTCCGCGCGCGCATCTGCGACGACGACCAGTACAGCTCAAAAACTTGGGGGTTATCGGCCGGGAAGGCTGATTGGAACATGTTAGCCTGAAGAATCGGGGAGGGACATTATGAACGCAGGGGTAGACAACCCCGCTACTATCTCAAAAGAGTCACTTGTACATGGAAAACTTACCCTTAGTATGCGGATTCTTCCTAACATACTCCCGGATCTCGTCTTTGTAACCAAGCGCCTCCTTTTCGTCCACGACGCCCCTCACAATAGCGACGCCGCGTTTTCGGTGCTCATCAACAAAGTCCTGGCTGACCTTCCCATCTACGATATCCTTGTACTGCACCTCAGGGATGACCTTGCTGCCCAGCTCGACGATATACGGAATCTCGGTATGCAGATCTTTCAGTAACCGTTCCCACGAGGCGCGAATGGCATCCTCGCGCCCCTGGATGAGATTCTTCTTCAGCTCGGCGTAGCGCGGCTCCAGCGGCGTGAACTCCTTCCCGCTTAGGGAGGCGAATGCATCGGAGATGTCGCCTGAGCGCTTTTGTGTTGAGGTCGAGGAGGATGCGGGGGCGGTCGCAGCAGTGCGCGCAAGGTGGAGAGTCGACGGGAGAGAGGTATGCGCACGGAGGCGCGAGGTGTGGCGGAGCGTGGACAGCATGCTGGAGAGCTGCGGAGGCAGTGGGAGAAGCGCAATGGAGCAGGGACCAATCTAGGCGGGCTTATGAGAGAGCAAGGGACGGGATCGAAGCAACGACGGAATGCTACGCTGCGCTGGAATCTGGAGCGGGATTGATGCTGGAGAGCTGCGTGCTGACGACCGGCGAGCTGGTTGGCGCGCAGCTTTATGTCGTGCCATGGCGGGCGCTCCACAAAGATGGCCGGCGGTGCGGAGGATGCGGAGTGCGGAGAGCAGCATGCGGGAGGCTTGCCTTGCGCGGCGGGCGGGATGCCAAATGGGGTAGCTTCGGGCGCCCGCGACCCCAGGCCGTCCTATTCGCTGACGTCGATCGAGGGGCACGGCGCGGGGCAGCGACGGCAGCCATCGCGACCGCAACGCCTCACATCCCGCGATGGCGGCCCGCCGCTCCTTCGACCGCCTGCCCCGCCTTGTCCCTCCAGCCGGCAGAATCACTTCGTGCCAGCCGTTGTTGGTGGCACGTCGGCCACGGGAGCCGCCAGCAGCCTCTTCCTGCAGCCTCCGTGTACCCTTCAGGCAGCTGTCCCATAGCACGAGACGGCGCCGGCGGCTCGTCCTCCGTGGCTATATTGGGAGAGAAGAAGTGGAGCAGATGCGCGACGCCGCATAAGAACAGCTCGCGCCCGCCTCGTCGCGGCTTTAGCGCCCCGCTCGCCTCTCTCCGCGGACAGCTTTTCTGCAGAGCATCGCAACTCTCGCCTCGCAGCCATAGAACAGACAAGTGTTGAACGTCGAGACTTCTGACAGATCACAATGACGGAGGCTGTGCTTCCCAAGGATTTCCTCTGGGGCTTTGCAACCGCAAGGTCTGATCCTCTTTCCCTGAAGCTCTTTCTCACATCTATCCCCCCTTGAGCCAGAAACAAGAAAGTGAGGCAAAAGCTTACCCTCCAATACTTACACTTTGTCTGGCAGCTACCAAATTGAGGGCGCGCCTCACGATGACGGCCGAGGCGACAGCATCTGGGACACCTTCTGCCGCATACCTGGCAAGATCGCCGACGGCAGCAGTGGCGACGTCGCCTGCGACTCGTACCATCGCGGGGCCGAAGACATCGCTCTTCTCAAGCAGTGCCGTGCCAAAGCTTACCGTTTCTCGCTGTCCTGGTCCCGCATCATCCCACTCGGTGGCCGCAATGACCCCATCAACGAGAAAGGCCTCCAACATTATGTAAAGTTCACCGATGATCTGATCGCAGCCGGCATCGAGCCTATGGTGACGTTGTTCCACTGGGACCTTCCGGACGCGCTGGACAAACGGTACGGCGGATTGTTGAACAAGGAAGAATTCGTTGCCGACTATACGCACTACGCGAGGACTGTGTTTAAGGCTCTCGGGAACAGAGTCAAGTACTGGGTCACCTTCAACGAACCGTGGTGCAGTTCGATCCTCGGGTACAACACCGGATACTTTGCGCCGGGGAGGACGAGTAACCGCAGCAAGAGCGCCGAGGGAGACAGCTCGCGCGAGCCATGGACCGTCGGGCACAATCTGCTGATTGCACACGGTTCCGCAGTGAAGGTGTACAGGGAGGAGTTCAAAGCGAAGGACGGCGGCCAGATTGGCATCACTCTGAACGGTAAGCTGAAACTTCCAAAAATACTTGTGACATGACATACCACCAAGCAGGATGCACTGGGAGATGAGATGAACCTTGTCCTGTCGATCCTCGCCTGGACCTTCGATGCTTCTCGGAATGCTCCTCGCATCTCGACGGTGAAGGCGGAAGCTTCGGGCCTATACGAAGCTAGGCTTGTCGACATGTCAGTTTAGGTTTTAGCCTCGAGAGGCCTGTCTCGCTTCCCCGGTGCATCCCGTCTCGGGGTGTGGGATGTAAGTGCAGATCAGCATCGCTCATCCGTTGCAGGGGATTACATGTACCCATGGGACCCTGAGGACTCGCGTGATGTCGAAGCGGCGCAGCGCAAGCATGAGTTCTCCATCTCCTGGTTTGCGGATCCGGTCTACTTCGGCAAGTACCCTGACAGCATGCGGAAGCAGCTTGGCGACCGCCTGCCGGAGTTCACGCCAGAGGAGATAGCGCTTGTCAAGGGTAGCAATGACTTTTACGGCATGAACCACTATACCGCCAACTACGTCAAGCACCTCGAGACTGAGCCCGACTCGAACGACTTCCTGGGGAACCTGGAGTGCTTGTTCTACAACAAGAAGGGCGAATGCATTGGCCCCGAGACGCAGAGTCCTTGGCTCAGGCCAAATGCACCGGGGTTCAGGAAGCTGCTGAAGTGGATAAGGTTCGTTTCGCCGGAAACTCTAAGCTCCCGTGTTCCGCCGCGGGAGGATTATCTGCGTGTGGTGCTAACGTTTGTGACATCAGTGACCGCTACGGGCGTCCAACCATCTACGTGACGGAGAATGGAACAAGCCTGAAGGGAGAGAACGAGCTGCCGTTGGAGCAGCTGCTGGAAGATGCTTTCCGAGTCAAGTACTTTGACGACTACATCCACGCGCTAGCCGAGGCGTACAGCAAGGACAACGTCGATGTTCGCGGCTACATGGCGTGGTCGCTGATGGAGTAAGCGTGCCCTTCCCCCCCAGCTGCACCCGGCGGATGGAGGCGGGATTCCGCGAGCTGACGAGCGCCCCGCAGTAACTTCGAGTGGGCGGAGGGATACGAGACGCGATTTGGCGTGTGCTTCGTCGACTACAAAGGGGGCCAGAAGAGATTCCCCAAGAAGAGCGCCAGGGCCATTGGGGAGATCTTCGATGCGCTGATGAGGAAGGACTAGCTGAAGCAGCAGACGAGATTGCGAGCAGGTTTTCGGCGTACCTTCCAGCGGCCGGATGGGGAAAAGGGGCAATGCCGGCACGGCAGATGAGAATAGCGCGACGACTGCCGTGCCGGGGGATGGAAGACGTCAACACGGGCTGAGACGCTGGGTTTCGCCGTGAGGCGGCGGCACGCGGGCGCTGCGCTCTAACGGCGGGGCACGGCAGCAGCAGCAGACCCCGGCCGGCTAGCAAATGAGATGAATGCGCGCGCGCCCACTCTGATAGAGCGCTGTTGCCCGTCTGGGAATTTGAAATAGGCGTAGCGCTAGGCGCGTCGGTGCTACTGGCGTGGCCGCGCTGGCCGGCACTACCGTCGGGGCCACTGAGGACGCGCAGCTGCGCTCGCTACCGGAGTTGCGCAGGGCAGCGGCGTGCGCGACGGGCGGTGCCTGGTTCGCAGACGTTGGCGGGCAGGCAGAGCAGGGCTGAAACGGCCGTGCGCCGGTCGGGGGCTCTTCGGCAGCCGGCCCCAGGGTGCAGGGCCACCGGAGAAACCTCCGCCGCGTCGAGATGGCGGTATGCAGCGGGCGCGCGGCCTGGCAGGAGCCGGCGTGCGGCGCGCTGCGGCAGCATGGCGGTCTGGCGGCGCGGCGCAGCGAGTTGGGCAGCAGATCGCGGCGCTGGGGGTGGTGCGCCGCGCGGGTCGCGACGCTGCTCGGCGCTGCGCCCTCACGGCTCAGGCACGGCCGCGCTGCTAACTAAGCCCTAAAACCCCAGGCGTGCGTGTGCGTGGGCCGTGGAGGGGGGTGCCTGCGCTGGCCGGCAGCGCTTAAAATCTTCCGAGCTCGCCAGATCTGCGCGCCGGTTGCAGCCCAACGCCTGCTCGCCGCGACAATATCGCAACACGAACACCGCCGTTTCAGGGTCCTGCTTATGCGCGCGGAGCTATAGACGGCGAGCGCGCGCGGCGTGGGGCGCGTGGCCGGGCAGGCCACATGGGCCGACCGTGGCCGCGCCTGCTGCTCCCTGCGGCCGCATCGCCAATGGGGCGGGCGTCGTGCTGTTTAGCTGCGGTGCACTTGCATAGAGCGTGTTGCGCAATCCTGGGACGCACTGTGCAGCTGCAGCTCCTCCAAGATGGGATCCGTGAGCGAAGCGCCGAGCGGCCAGCCGACGCGCAGGCCGCCGCTGAAATCACCGAGCAGGCGCGCACCGGCCAGCCGCTCGCCGTGAAGAAAGCCCAGCATGTGCCGGCGATCGGCGGTGTCAAGGCCGCAGCGTCCATGCCACCCCGACACGGCAGCGCGCGATGACGACGGGCATCTGGCGCGCGAACCTGCATCTCGACGACCTCCCACGGCGCGACGCTCGTGAGGCATTTTCCGCCGCCTTCCCTGCGCTGCGCTGCCCAGTGCTCCCGCCCGCCCATCCTGCATCGAGTTCACGATAGCGAGCGCGCTGCCATGCCTCGCCCAGTGCGCTGAAACGGGCGCGGCGGAGCGAGCGTGCGCATGGGGGGTTGCGCGCGGACTTGCGCGTCCTGCCGGCCACCTCTTCCGCAGCGTCCCCTGCGCGCCGCCGGCCAACCTTGTGCGGTTCCGCCGCGCAGGCTGGGCGCTGGACGGGCGGCGGCGGTGGTGGTGAGCGCGGTGGTGTCGGGCGGCCGGCATCCCGCTGGCTGCCGCCCAAAGGGGAAACGCTCTATGTGAGACGGCGCCGGCGTGCGTCCCGCCAGCAGCTGCTGCAAGAAACACGGCACCGCGTCGGGCGCGCGCCCCGGCTCCCACTCACGCCAGCACTCGCGCGCGTGCGTTCCGCCGCGGGCGCGGGCAGCCCCGGCGCCGCGCAGCCTCGCCGCCCACCCCC
>JBAWJY010000100.1:0-71211 GCA_037356115.1 Neofusicoccum sp. Z2
GGAGGGGGGGGGGGGGGGGGGGGGGGGGGGGGGGGGGGGGAAAGGAAACAGTCGGAACCTACTCCGTCTGTACATTATGTACCGTGCGCAAAATGGGTTTACCGGAGAAGGATCCAGGAAAGACGTTAGGATTTGGGGCTCATGCCCAAGCATCAAGGCGAAAACTTTATTTTTTCCTTTTCTCCGCCTGCTAGCCTGCTTGCCCGTTAGCCTGCCCGTTTACCCGGTTACCCTTCTTCCTGCCTCCTCTCCTCTCCTCTCCTCTCCTTTCCTTTGTTTTTTCTTTCTTTTTTTAACCTGGCTCGACGGAGGTATCTCCATATCCAGTGTGTAACAACCACAACCACCACCTACTACCACCATCATGGCGAAATGAGGCGTGAGTCACACACACACATACCCACACCGTCTAGCCCCCCCACAGAAAATTCCACAAGCATCATGTATGTAGAACGTGAGGCGGCGGCGGCAGCAGCAGCAGCAGCAGCAGTCAGCTACACATACGTACATACGTATCTCCTACCTACCGCAGCCTGCTGCACGCACCCGGTCGAAAGCCTCACTCACTCACTCACCGGTCCCGAGTCCCCGGGCGAAGCAAAGGGGCGGTGAGGTGGTACATATAATGAAGGGGTGGCTTGGCCTTTTGCCTCCTGCTGTTGTGTCACCGAAGGTACGTACATTGGGTACGGGATAGTACATACATACGTACATGCTTATGTATGCATGTACATGCACATGCACGTACGATCCCTCCCAGGGCTGAGGCTTCTTTGACGTGGGGGATCCTTGTTCGGGGGTTTACCGGGAGAGTGGGTTGCAGGCGGGCAACCGTGAGAGAAGGCGATTGGATTCGGGATGGGACGTGTGGATGTATGTATGTGTGTGTGCGCGCGCGTATATGTATGTGTAGACGGATCTATGCAATGCGCGGTGCTTGGTTCCTTGGCATTGCTGCTGTCGGATGGGTGAGGAGGTTGTGTGTGTGTGTCGTCGAGCATGCTGTGCCTTGCGAGCTGGTGACCGGCGGGCTGATACCGAGGCGAGAAACTAACGCATTGGGCGTGCGTACATACATACAACATCTGTGCTGGGGGGAGCGCGGCTAGATAAGATACTGGTGGACATGGCAATTGGGCAGGATGGGTCGACCGACGTTGTATGATGATGGTGCCATGATGTTGAGGCTTGCGTCCTTGGTTTTTAGCGCCATTGCTTGCTACCGTCCTTTCTTGGCCCCAGCCCGCCCGCCAGCCCGCCAGCCAGCCAGCCCACGGCGGCGGCAGCTACCCGCTAACGTTGTAACGGCCGACCTGCATATGCATGCATAAGCGGTTTTATTTTTTTTATTTTTTTTCCTTTTGCTTTCCCCTCTCTCTTACTCTTGGAGCTCCTCTCTCTCTTCATCCCGCCGACTCCCATTCAATGAGATCGATCACCGCCGGCCCTGACCTGCATCGCCGTTAATCTCACCGGTGAAACGTGGGCTATCAGTTGTTGAGACTCTTCTTCTCACACGTTGGACCCGCCCCTCCTGCTGCAGGTGCGCGCCTGCTAGTGTTCAACGACAGACGGCAACGGGCGTTGCCGGCGGGCGCCAGCGGAAATAAAAGGAGAGCAAGCAGGAGCAAAAGAGTTGGGCGCGGCGCGAGGCTAGTAGTCGCGTGACTTGACATCCGTGAAGATCGGGGAAGTCGGCAGCGGCGTCGGCCATTGGTCACGAGCTAAATTTGTCGGGCGCAGGCTGTTAACAGCCGCGCTACGGGTGACTGCAGCCCGCGGGCCCGGCGCTCAGGGCCGCCTGCTCCCTTCTTCCAACGTTGCCTCACGATTCCGCTCTGGGCCTAGCCGCCGCCGCTCTGCCAGCATCGGGGATACTTCCGACCCAACGTCCCGTCCGCAGTGCCGCAGAATTGACTTTTGGTCTTTGCTCGCGTAAGAGGGACAAGATCTCACCTTTGTCATACGTGCGGTCTGTGTAAGCAGCAACGGACCGCCTCAGCGGGCTCGGACGGCGAGCAGCGCAAAGTTACAGGCCAATGGCGATCATGATCGGGCAAGAGCATCAAATGAAAGTGGAGGGAGCTCAGCAGAGGATCTTCCCTGATCGCAGATGATCGGTGAGAGCAATCGCCCGCTGAAACTGGTGAGCATGCATCGACCCAGCCCGTGTCTTGAGCAACGCTGTGTTTGCCACCATTTCCCTCTCTTGCGGCCCACCCCGACGATCATTTTCCGGCGCGCTCGCTTTCGGAGAAATGTGATCATGGCGGGTGGTCGCGCAGCTCAGGGCACCCGTTCCTCGAGTCATGGGCCGCTGAGTCGAGCTGCACGAGAGTCGGCGCGAACCGATTGGCCAGCCGGCCGCCGACCCCAGGCCAAGACCACGACGTAGGTCGAGTCCGAATCGCAGATACGAAGCGCTCTCGAGGGCCGTGGAAGGTGTACCGAACAATCTCGAGGGGGGGAAACGATCGCACGCACACGCACGCACACAGACACACGCACACGGCGGGCTGGCTGCGCGCATGCGTCCCACCACTCTCGACACCGCATTCCGGGTTACGATCCCGGCCGCTATCGCTCGCGACCCGGGGAAGCGGACGAGGGGTGATCTGATCCGGCCGCGTCGTCTGACACGACACGAGACGGCGACGCAAGACGAGGACGACGGAGCGGAGGGCGCAGCAATTACGGCGGGCGCGGGCGTGGCGAGGGAGCGGGCAAAAGTGGAGAGCAGCGCTGGGCGGCGCGCCGTGTTCAAAAGAAAGAGCGGCGGCGCGGGCATGATGCAGGCGCGTTGGCGAGATCGTGGCTTCGCCGCCGCGTGGCCGCTAGCGGGCTCGGGAGCGGATGCCGGCCGGGGCAGCGCTGGAGTTGCAAGAGGCACGGCGGGCCGCGGAGGCGCAAGAGGCGGTGAGGTGGGCTGCATCGCGGCCGGCGCAGCTGAATGGGCACGCGGGCGGGCAGGCTTCCGCCGCGCGCTGTTGACGGCTGTGCGACTTGGGTGCGCCGCGAGCTAATTGAAGCCCGGGTGGAACGACGACGGTTGTTTCGACGACCCCGGCTGCCGGCGCCGCCGCGGCCGTCGGCGTCTGCTGGATCTCGGGTGCCTTGTGGGGTTGCGCGGCGGCCCAGGATCTGGCGCGCATGGGCTCGTCAGGCCACAGCCAGGCCGCCGTCAGGCATAGGGCTGAGCGCCGCCCCAAGCACCGCGACGCGCCCAGCGCCCGTTCCTGATCGCCCGCGCCCGCGGCCGGCAGGCGCTGAGGCGCAGCGCGCGCCGCTGCTGCTGGGCGCGCCGCCGCTGGCCCGCCGCGGCCAGTGGGGGCCCAGCGCGCGCTGCATGCGATAGATCATATCGAGCCGGATTTGCGTCCGCTCACGCTTCCTGGGAATACAGGCGCTGCATTTGACGATTTCCAACCTAAAACACGCGCGGATCAGACGGTCCTGCCCCTAGCGCCGGCGCCAGATACGGTGCCCACCACGCACCGCAGCCGCGAGCAGCGGCGCGTGTAGCTGCGCCGTAAATCTCCGAGCCCGGCGAGAGCTTGCGCGAGTCGACGCGCCCCAGCCCGAGATTTCGAGGCTGGATCCAGAGATGCCGATCGACGCCGTGTCCCGGCCGGCAGGTTCTGGGATCACGGCTGACGAGCTAAAAGCAACGCAGCAAATGAGCTCCCCCTGGCCGCTGGCCCGAAACTCGAGGCTCTTGAGCGCCTGTGGACCCCGGGCCGGCTGCGTGCTTGGTGGGCCCGCGCCTTCCAGAAGCCACGGACCACGCGAGCGTTGCAAGCTCCCAAAAAGTGACCAAGACAAGGCGGCACAGGGATCCTGCTAGGCCCTGCCCCCCTTCCGAGAATTCCAATTGCTCCATCCGTCCCCAAGCTCCTGTTAGTCTCAGGCACGGCAGCCGTCGTCGGATGGCGCTACCTGCTCATTGGTTTCCACCGGTCCGGCTCGACACGGAACGGATTGTACGACGTACGGGCCGCTCCATGCATCAGAGATGTTGTCCAGTGCCCTCCAGCATCTACGACGGAGCTTCAATGTGAGCAGGGCTCTCACAGAGTTAGCGCTTGTGGCTCACGATGCCAGACCCGCGGGACTCCTGAGAAGCTGCCAAAGACAAGAACAGACTGGCGGTCGGCGTATAAATACCTTCGACGGCGTCCCCAGCTTCATCCTCACTTCGCAATCCAGTCGTCTTCACCACCACAGACCACACATCATCACCATCACGCACAATGTCTTTCAACCAGTTCAACAACATCCGCCGCCATGAGATCTTGGAGCGTCTGGGCATTGAGCAGCTCCCGGCTCTGATGCCCGGTCAGGAACATCCGGACGTTGAACCGCAGGAGCGCCGTCCAGAAGTGCCTCTGGTCATGCTGCCCGTGAGTCGTCTCCGAGCCGTCTCGCTGGAATCCGAAGTGATGGCTGACGTGAGTGAGCTAGGTCCCCGGCAGGAAATGCCCGTCCTGTCTTGCAAAGGGAGAGACCGTCTGGGTGATTCCTGGAAAGTGCTGCCCTTCTTGTGGCACTCCGGTGAACTAACGGACGACTTCGTGCACGATTTCGTGTAAGTCTCTTCTCGTACCTGCTGCTTCACCTCAAATCTGACCATGTTTGTTCCTACAGACGGCCTCGGAGTTCTACGGATGGAGTTCTTCTGGTTCAAAAATGCCTCTCCTTTGACTGGAACCCGGAGTTTTGACGGATTTGCTCGGAAGCGCGGTGTCAGAATGAACCATTTCTCGTGTGCCATCGTATGTGGCATTTCCAGGCGCACGGCTCATCTTTACCGGACGGGCTCTGATGGATCGGCGCCCGAAGTTATTTTGATTTTCTCCCTGGTTAATGGCGCGAATCAAGGTTGATGGAAAATTGATCCGGGCGTGCTTCAGTCAAGGAAAATCGGAGTAACGGGGTATGCAGGAAGATTCCCAACAAATTGCGTGGTCTTGCCGTTGCGTCAGATACCTATGTCTAGTTTATCAGTCTCCTCAATTTTACTTCAGTGCAGATCTGGCCGTTCTGGGACAGTTTTGGGCGCATTCGTGACAGTGACGTTCAATCAATGCCAAGAAGCAGATGTTGTTTCGGAGTGCTCCAACAGATCGAGTTCGTCAATGCACCAGGCACATTAGCGCGCTGACATGTACCGCAGTTGGTGGTGCAGCTCGGTGTCGATCGCTGCAAGCTGCTCGCAACTTGACACTGAAGCAGTCTAGTTCGCTCTGGGCGTGATAGACGGCAAGCTTTGTAGAACATCCAAAAGATCGTCCGTAACTCGAGGTATTCCATTCATCCGGATTGTTGGTATGCTGTCGACGCTCTCCGTTGTATGAGCGCCTATTTCCTACCAGAAGCTCAAGGGGTATCAATAAGAGAGACCGGAACTGCTTCGAGTCCGGGTAGTTGTCCGCAGTCAATATATGGCGTAGCCGGACAAGCCGGAGGACTTGACACCGGCGCCCTCATTCCTCCGCTTCGCCCTCATCCCACCACAGGGTGGGGCCAAGACCTGCCTGCGCCATCGATGCCTATTGGCGTCAGTATGGCTGATCTGTGGTAGCAGGTTACCTTCACTTACGATGATGCGGTACGGCGACTTTCTCTCCACGGGCGTGTCATCTGTGGTGGGAGCCTGCGGTGACTGATCTGTCCAGATCTCGGCCTCGACTCTGAAGCGGACCGTCTCCTCAAGATCGAAGAAGAGCTCGTCTTGTTGGTCGGTAGTCCAGACCCACACATGCTCAGCGCCCACGCTAGAGAAGTAGGACATGGTGTAAGCTCTGGTCTTGACGCGCCGGAGTGAAGAGGCGATCACTTACTATTTGACCCCTTCAAACAGATTGACGGGGCCAGGCACGAAAATGTCGTCGAAGAAATCTAAGGCGACTGTTCTACGGTCAGATGAAGGCATGTGGCGGCATCGGGGATGGGGACGTACTCCTGATGCCGTCGTTGTCGGAGCCGCTGATCTTGCCCTCGATGATTTCACCCTTGAAAGGGCGGAATACGACCAGCCTGAACTCCACTAGAGAGGAACACATGTTAGCCATTGAGGGCTGAATCGGATGACTTTGAAGTGGGCAGCGCTAGCGCCGACCGCGAGTAGTACCATTGACGTTGACAATGCCAGTGCCATGGCCAATAAGGCCTTCGGACGATTTCAGGATGTCTCGGAGGCAAATGCACAAGCCAACCTCCTGTATGACCTGCGAGCGGCACGGCATTAGTGACTTGTGCGGCCCCACGTGGGGCATACTGACTTTGTTGGCGTATTTCGCGTGGATGGCATCCTTGATGGCCTGGATGGAGGACTTCTCAAACTCTTCGGGCTTGATTTGGACCAAGTCCGAGATGGTGGTCTGCGAAGACGTCAGACGCGGGCACTGCATGGGGACGGCCGTGCGGCACCCACCGTCAAGAACATGGCTGGAGGTCGCGCGGGCGGTGGCGCTTGCGTCCGGAGCGAAGGTGGAGAAGCAAGGAGCGGTGATCAGGGAGACGGCCCGCGGAAGCGAGAGTGTGAGAGTCAGACAGGGCGAGTCACCGGCTCCATGCCAGATTGGGCGGAAGCGGAACGGCTGGTGAAGGAAAAGGTCAGCGGCGCGGAAATCGTCACCGCCTTCGGTCTTGGCGAAATTTCATCATCGCCCGGCGGTTTTTTGCCAGACGCGACAATTCCTCTGCAGCTGCATCGCACGCCGCGACACCGCAGGCCCCGCCCTCCCCCGTCGACGACGCGACCGGCGCCCGTCCTCCTCTGTCGTGCGATGGTCTTCTCCTTCCCGCCACCTCCACCGCCTCCGCCCAAGGCTGCGTCTCAGGATGCGAGCTCTGCGACGAACCAGGGACAGCCCGGCGCTTATGGTCCGCGCTCGGGCAGAGGCGGAGGAGACAGAGGCAGAGGCCGAGGCAGAGGCCGAGGCAATCACAATCGCGGCGGGTTTGGCAGAAGTGGCGCCACTAACAACTATGCGTCGATGAACCAGAGCGCGCAGCTCGGTCACTCTCTGTCGCAGCACCAACAGGCACCGTCCCAGCCGAACTTTTTCGCCAATGGAGCTTCTTTCAATGTTCCAGCGCTCCCGGTGGGCGGATACATTAATCCGGCCTTCGCATCCATGTACACACCCGCTGTGAATCAAAGTCTCTCCGCGCCGCAGCACTGGTTCGCCCAACCTCCATCCAACCAAGCCCCCGGGTTTGCGTCCCATGCTCAGACCGCGCCGAGTACATCAGGCCCATCTCCAAGCCACCGACTGCCAAGCAAGCCAAAGGTGCAAGCTGCGCCCCCTGTGCCTAGTTTCGGGTTTGCACTGCCGGGCGTGAATCAACAAGAACCTTCTGCGGACGCCAAGAACGGAGCAGGGAAGAGCAAGAAGAGGAAGTTCAACCAGCTTGGCCTCACACCACGTAGCGATGTTCGTGAAGACAGCGAAGAGGACGATGTTGATGAGGAGGCCAAGTACAATGCGGCAGGCGGAGTGTCAGTTATCCAGGCCCCTTGAATCCGTATACCGGGACTTCACTAATCTACACAGGATTCAATTCGAATACAAGGGCCGCTCGTCCACCTTAAAATCCCCCGCAGAGGTCGCCGCATGGATTGAAGAACGAAAGAAACGATTCCCCACGAAAGAACGCGTCGCGCAAAAGCAGAAAGAAGAGGACGAGGCACGAGAGGCAAGAAAACGGGCCAAGGAACAAGCTGAAGCTGAGCGAAGGTCGAAGTACCCACAGAGAGAGACACCGGCGAAGAAAAGCAAGGCGACCGATGACAAGCAGCAAAAAGCCATTCTGAAGGCAGAGAAGCTGCGGAAGAAGTTGCAGAAAGCAGAAGAGAAGATAGCGAGAGCTGTAGCGCAAGCTCCTGTTGTGGAGAAGGAACAGCCCCAAGCCATGAGTGAAGGTGTGCCGAAGAAAGATCTTGGCATCAACTACGGCAGCGATGAGAGTGGGGAGCACAGCGGCGGCGAAGAATCAAGCTCATTATCCGAGAGCTCTTCGGATGTCTCAAGCGACTCTGATTCCGGAGATTTGTCCTCGTCAGATGAAGAGAGCGATGACGACGCTCCGCCGGAAGAGGAGTCGTCCGCAAAGCGGCCTATGAGGGTCCAGCCGCCCAACCGCAAAGCGCCCCAACCCACAGCCACGCGACTCCCTCGAGAGAAGAAGAATCCCAAGCAGCGAACGACGCTGCGTGAGAGGGCAAGTGCATTCCTTTCTCTGCTGACCATCCACGCAGCTCAGGAAATCTATACTGATGGGATGAACAGATGGTCGAGCAAGAGCGTCGGCAAGAAGCAGAGCTTGTGCTTCGAGCCATTAAGCTTCTTGGAGAGAATGGCATGCTAGGCTGAAGTTCTGGTTCTGTATTTCGCGGCGAATGGCGGGCGGTTTGTTTGAAACAATAAATCATGGACAGCGGTCGGCATGCATGCATGGTGCTTAGACGGTGTATGACTGGATTTTGCGGCGTACAGGGTGCGAGGCTGATAATAGCCACCACAGTTGGTTCACATTAAAACGGCGGGAGAAACGACGGCTTCCAGAGAGGTAGATGCGGACAATTCACGTTGGCCTGAACAGGCAGAGTGGCATGCTGTACAGACGCAGACGCAGGCGCAGACGGTGAAGTTGGAATTGAGAAGGAGCGCCACAGACCCTGCATGCGCCACCGCGCCAAGCTTTGTCGCGCGCGAACATCGGCCCGACACTGACGCAGCCTCCAGTTTTTCGGAGCTCCAACAGCTGCCGCCTCACTACCCCCGCCATCCTCCGCGCCGCTCTCCGCAAACGTCGCCATGGCCGGCCAGAAACGCAGTCATGAACAATTCGCCGAGGGCGACCCCGCGCTGGCTGAACCGCACGCCCGCGATGATCAGCAGCCAGAAAGCCAGCGCGATGCGTCCGTCGAGGACGGCGGCGGCGCGCACGACGGCTGGCAGACGTTCGAGAGCAAGGGCACCAAGAAGCTGAAGAAGGTCCCCAAGCAGGAGTCCAAGAACTATCCGTCCATCTCCCACTCCCCGACCGCCCGCCTGCAGACGACCGTCAAGATCAGCGACCTCCAGAGCTTGATTCTCTACGTCCTTGCCGACGGCGCCACCGCGCCCCGCTGGGTTGCCGTCAAGAACCATACTCAGATCAGGAAGGTGGTCATTGTCATGGTGCCTGGCCTCGAGCCTGGCATGTTCAATGGAGACATCCCGCTGGACGCGGCTGCAGCGGACCAGCAAGATACTGTAGCACAGCACAGCAAGAACAAGGACAAAATGAACCTGTCTCCCGACGAGTATTACCCCCAGCAACTTGTGCTAGAGAAGCTACCCGATCCTCTGAAGCTCTTCGCAGAAATGTTCCCCCACGTTTGGCCTGTCAAGAGCCCCGGAGACGACAAGTACTCCAAGATCCACTCGCCACTGCAAGCCATATTGACTGCCCCCATCTCGAAGACGAGGCAGGAAAAGAAGAAAGGCCCGCAGCCGGCCAATGAGCATCACGGTTGGCAGAACAAGCGCACTCCCATTACGACGTTTGTGGCTAAGCCAGACGAGCTTCTGGCCGACGGTGACGATTGGACCATACACCCGGCGATGTACACTTCAGACGAGGAAAGGGCTGAGTGTATGAAGGAGAGGGAGATCAAGCAGAGGAACAGCGCCAATGGCTGGGTTGACACTGCTGTCGCTTCGTTGGAGGATGGTGATGTCCCCGAGGAACAAATCCAGAAGGGTAGTGTTACGGCCGGCAGAAAGATCCTTGCAATAGACTGCGAGATGTGTAAAACAGGAGATCAGGACTTCGAGCTCACCCGAATCAGCATCGTTGGCTGGGACGGTGAGGTCGTCATGGACGAGTTCGTAAAGCCGGAACGGCCCATTACCGATTACCTCACACCTTACTCCGGTATAACCGAGGAAAAGCTCGACGGTGTCACTACAACTCTCGCCGACATCCAGAAGCGTCTCTTGGAAATCATTACCCCGCACACGATCCTCGTTGGCCACTCCCTCAATTCCGATCTCAACGCACTGAAGATGACGCACCCCTTCATCGTCGACACCTCATTGATCTACCCTCACCCGCGTGGCCCGCCCCTGAAGTGCTCACTCAAATGGCTAGCGCAGAAGTACCTCCAGAAAGAGATCCAACGCGGCCACGGCAGCTCCGGCCACGACTCCATCGAAGACGCCCGCACCACCCTCGACCTCGTCAAGCAGAAGTGCGAAAAAGGCGAGCTCTGGGGCACCAGCGAAGCCAACGGCGAATCCATCTTCAAGCGCCTCGCCCGCGCCAGAAAGCCCAATAACCAGTCCACCCGCTCCGGCGAGGAGTTCCGGACCGGCGCGGTCGTCGACTGGGGGAAGCCGCAGCGCGGCTTCGGAGCCCAGGCGGACGTGTGCTTCGGTTGCGAGAACGACGACGATGTCGCGAGGAATGTTTTGGCGGCTGTGACGGGCGTTGCGAGTGAGGTCAAGCCCGGGTTGCCGGGAAGGGGCGTCGATTTCGTGTGGGCGCGTATGCGGGAGCTGGAGGCTGTGAGGGGCTGGTGGACGAGGACGAAGACGGCGGATAATGCCGAGTTGCTTGCGAATGCGCGCGGAGCTAACGTGAAGCCGTCTGCGGAGAAAGCGTCTACAGATGAGCCTGCCGTTAAGGAGGAGAACTCGAAGGACGAGAAGACCACCGCCGTCAAGGACGAAGAGCCGACAAAAGTCGACGCTCCTAGTGACGACGCCCCCAAGGACCAGACCATCAAAGACGAGCCCACAATCAAAGAAGAGACCACCAAAGACGACCTCTCCACCAAAGACGAGCCCACAATCAAAGAAGAGACCACCAAAGACGACCTCTCCACCAAAGACCCCTCCTCCACCATCACCATCCCCCCCGAACCCACCGCCGCCGAACTCGCCGACACGGTCCGCAGAACGACCCAGCGCCTCAAGCACATCTACGACGGCCTCCCGCCCTGCACCGCCTTCATCATCTACAGCGGCACGGGTGACCCGCGCGAGACGACGCGCCTGCAGCAGATGAAGCAGACGTTCCACCGCGAGTACAAGATCAAGAACTGGGACCAGCTGAGCGTCAAGTGGACGGATACGGAGGATCAGGCGTTGAGGAGGGCGTGCAAGAGGGCGAGGGAGGGGGTGGGATTTGTGGTTGTTAAGTGAGTGGTGGGGGACGAAAGTTATGGGTTTGGGGGGTAGGGAGTGGGAGGTAGTGATGGTGGGTGGCTGACTATTACTGCTACGGATGGGTTGGAGAAGGCGTGTCTTGCAAGCATCGCTAAGACCGGCCTGGAGGGTCTCGAGCAGGTAGCTCGTTCACGGGATGGAGATGAATCAAAGGCGTAGTTAGGAGATAGCGGTACAATTTTAGCAAAGGGCTGTATATCCTCAAGATGGAAGTCAGCCGAATGCACTCATAAGTAGTTCTTCATCACCTCTCATCCTGTGCATCCGTTGCTGCTTTTGGAATCGGGAGGTGTACTCGAGATGTCCGCACTGAACTTCCTCCAGATACGGTGACCAAACTCTGCGGCATCGAGTCGGTGCTATCATCGACTCTTCGTGGTATAGAATGCTGCATCTTTTACCAGAAGCAGTGCGCCCGTCGCGGTGGCAGAGGTCTGCGGCGCGGCTGAGGCCCAGTTTAGAGTAACGAACCGTGTGGATACGCAATTTTGTGATGTGAGGACCAAGAAAAGCACTGCGGCTCATCGTATCGAAGTGCTTAAGTCCTTCATGGAAAAGGCTATGCTGGCTATTCCAGTGCGTTTCAAGTGACATTTGGAAAGGTATCAACAGAACCAATTATGCAACTTGCTATGGGGCAACTTGCACGCCAGACCGAGGGAGAGCATGTCTTTGGGCAACACAGGCGACATGTTCATGGCGTCATCCTCCACGCGATCACGTACACGGCGCTCCGGCGGCGTTTGCGGGCTGAATTTGATACCAGTGCCAATTGCTCTCTTGCGGTTATAAATGAGGGTCCGCAGGCGTACCCTGTTCCACGGTTGAGGCTCTTATCTCCATCCGAAGAAGAGCATTTTCCATTTCGCTCAGACGATGCCAAATTCTCGTTTCGCCATTGCGGCTATATGGGACCTGATTCCCTCGGAAGATTTGACGACCATCATCTTCCAACCACTTGACGTAAAGGAATGTCCGATTAGACCGCAATGAAAGCCATGATACGTTTGGATTCACCAAGAGCGAAGATAAGGCGGTAGCTATACTTGATCTGTGCGAACACTCCTTGGTAAGCGATGAGCTGAGTTACCGCAAAGAACTCCTAGCGGCTCGGTTTTGCGGATGGTCATGTATTCGGAAACACCGCGCACGCTAAGCTAAACAGAGACCATGCAGGTATACGACGGTTCATGTTACCGGTGGTTCTCGAAACTTCAAAAACCGCTCGTACGAGGTATTTGGAGTACGCTCCTGCACACACCAATAAAAAGGCGTCCGCGTGCTGAGCATGCGAAATTGACGCATGTGTTCGCAGATGCTTGGCAGCGGGGCGTGATTTTCGGAGAGGTTGGATAGCGTTGAGCGGGAATATCATGCAATGCTCAGGAGGAATGGCGCCCAGTGGCCTCAAGCCGGGATGCCGAGCAGAAAGCAGAAGCCATAGTTCTGGTGAGGTATAAAGAAAAAGAAGTTGTCCATGGATTGTTGGTGCTACTTCCATGGTTGAAATGTCGCTAACGATCTACCGTGCCACAAGTCTCGGTAGGCTTACGGAGACATGGATAGGTGATTAGGTGGGTTATTCTGGCCAAGACTTACATGAGAGTAGATGAAGTGATTGCGTACCGCATGCCATGCTCTTGTCGTTCTCACTCTTCGTCAAGGGAACTTTTGCATCTTCACCACACGACTCTCTTTGCCAGACTCGCCACTTCTTCAGCACTGCTTCCTCTACTACCAGAACCCTTTGCCCCACAAGCATCTATGGACATCATCCAGCCTCTCGTGCATCCAGTCATGGATGAGGACGACGGACCGCCACTACTGCCGCACGAGATATCCGCGTGCCTACCTCCCGCCGAAAACCCACCCAGCAGCAGGCGATGGGGCGTCGCGCACAGCACAACTCGCTTGGTGTCGCCGGTTGCGCCCGTGTGTCGATCGTGCTCACCTCTCGAACCATTTCCGCCGTTCGACCCCGCCATTGGCCCGCCGCACTCACCCCAGCCGTCGCCTGGCTTGGCGCCGGTCGCGTCGTCTCTCCAGGAAAAACAGGCAGATCAGAACCGTGGCATTTCCGGGCCGGCGAGCGATGAACTGCTGCCAGCGATGATCAGGTGCCATACGCTGTTTGCGCTGGCCGAGCGAGTGTCGACTAAGAAGGCGAGAAAGTACATGGCGGAGGTGCAGGACATCTTGTCGACGCTAGAGCGCAGCCCGAGCGAACTCGGGTTGGTGGAGCTCTCTACTCCTGGCCTAAGGAGGAGAATGCAGCAGGTTGAGGAGAAGATCAAGGAGCGGGAGCTCAACGATACGGCCGTTCTCCGAGAAAATGAGCTCAACGAGAAGACGGAGCGTCTGCGGACATGGCTTGAGAGCCTCTGAGAAGTGCCGACGGCTGAAACAGATCTGGAATCGGGAGCGAAACAAAAGTCTAAAGAAAGAAGGTAATACTCGACGGAGGTAGTCTGGCGTGCGGAAGCTCGAATGGAGGCTGCGGCTGGTTTCAGTAGATGTTAGGCGTATTCCAGGTGCTCGCAGGCGGAGAGCGAGCCGGATGACGCCAGGTTCCAGACAAGATGGACAGTCGATTGTTCGAGTTTCGGAGGATGGAGGCGGCTGAGAGAAGAGTGAGGGAGGAGGGATCAGGTGATGGCAGCGAAGCCAAGAACGGGCTGCAAGGAACAGCCAGGCCAAGCGCCGTCGAAGCAATCTCCGCAGCCGCTGCATGATCGCGTCGTACAAGGCAAACAAAGCATGCGCGTCTGACCGGGGAGCATTGCCCGGCTGCGGTGGCCTCGCTGCCGGCTGCTGTGGTGGCTGGCATTGGCCGACTCGACTCGTCACGGCGGCCGAGCACAAAGGTTCGGCAGCCCTCCAGGCAGGCGCCTGCTTCGCCGAATTGCGAGCGCCGCCAACACGAGAGGCCGCCAGGCCCATCCCGACCCCAGACAGTGGCACTACTATGGCGACGGTGACGGCGCCTCCGCGAATCCGCTGCGCGCTGCCGAAATTGCGCCCCAATGCGGCGCGACGAACGCCGCGGCGGCTGAGGGCGCTGCTCGCTGCGCTTGTTGAGCAGCACTAGCGAGCGCGACGGGCTGTGGACTGGCGGGCGGCGAGGGCGGCGGGCAGCGCACACGCGGCGTTGGTACCCAGCGGGGCAGGATCACCCCCTTTTCCCCGCGGGAGGCTAAATGCAACCTTAAGTGCGAGCTTGCGCATCCCTGCTAGCGGCGCAGCTGCCAGTCGTGCTCCGCCAGGCCACGGCTGGCTGGCGATCCTCCAGGAGGTGCCATTGGACCCAGCCGTATGCCCGTTGGCTGAGTCGCCCGGTCACGCTCATTAGAAGAAATTTCCTTGGCCTTTTCTGTTGTCCATTCCCGCGCGCATTCTTCTACCGCCGCCTCCTGCCATTCTGCTGTCCGCACCACCTCCGTTCTTTCCCCAGACAACAACACCCGCGAGTAAATACACGCTCGTCCTCACTCGTTGACGCTGCCTCTGCTTTCGCGCGCTCTGCTCTACGCCTTTAATACTACTCGCCATCACTGCCTACCCACTCCATCACCATGCGCTTCCTCAAGGCTGCTCTCGTCGGCGCTTTCGCCCTCGTCTCGTCCGTCGTCGCCCAGTCCCAGGTTGCCTTCACCGACGTCCCCACCTCGGTCAATGCCGGCCAGACGTACACTCTGAAGTACACTGCCGCCAGTGGTGAGCCCGTCACCATCACCCTGCGCAAGGGCGACCCGGACAACCTGGATACCGTTGCTACTCTGACCTGTAAGCCGCTCTTGCCTCGATGCATCTGAATTGCCCGCTGACAGCACGCTTGCAGCCGATTCGACCGGCGGCTCCTACTCATGGACTGTTCCCGACAACCTTGCCGCTGCCAGCGACTACGCTTTCCAGATCACTCAGGGCAACCAGATCAACTACTCGGGCCAGTTCTCTCTCTTCAGCGACAACATCAGCAGCAGTGCCTCCGCCAGCGCCACTGGTAGCTCTACTTCCAGCGCTTCTGGCTCCTCCACCTCCGGCAGCTCTACCGGCAGCTCCACTGGCAGCTCCACCGCCGGCAGCTCGACCACCGGCAGCTCCACCATCACTTCCAGCGCTAGCCTCTCGTCTGTCGCTGCCTCGCTCTCCTCGCTGATCTCGGCCGCCAACTCCACCCTGGCCTCCATCACCAGCGCCAACGCGACTATGACCAGCCACAACGCCACCACCACTGCTGCCTCCAACTCCACCACGCTGCGCACCTCGACTGCCACCACCACCGCCGAGGCCACTCAGACCACCCGCAGTGCCTCCGGTGGCTCTCAGACCGCCAGCTCTACCGGTGGTGCGCCTACCTCGGGCGCCGCCATGCCCAACATGGCCAGCCCGATTGCGCTCGTCCTGGGCGCCGTCGCTGCCATGATCTACCTCAACTAAGCGGATGCTGGGGTTTTCCCACCCAGGGCGCAAGAGAGGGGTGGGCAAAGGATCATAGCATTTCAGGGCGAATGGCTACACCAGCTATAATTTTACGATGTAACTGCACTTTCACGAGAAACAACTGGCTTTTCTGGACGGGGCGGACGGGGTTCATTGGCGCGGAACTGATACCGCTACGCAGTATGCTCTTCATGTATAATCTCTTCTACCGTGCGACGCCAACGTCGCCTTACAGCGTTGCTAATAATCGAAACTTCGACCGAGCGCAAAACAAAACGCCCTTGCTTCCTTGTTCCTTGTTTTGTGTGCGTGTGGACGAATGGTCGCCACTGTGTGTGACCATGGTGTTTCATCCTCCCAACGCTGAACACGTCATATTCGTCCATCGTCATTACACTGTCGCGGTTTGATCGCTCACTGTATCCGGGCTAAGCGAGAATGTATACTTCGAACAGTGCACGTCACCCACTACAACGGATGAACAAAGCTCGAGATGGTAGCATGGCGTAGCGACAGAGCTCCGTGCGAGCATAGGTACTCCTGAAAGAAACTCTTTTGGTCAGCTTTCCACTAGTCCTTGCTATAACATACCGGCCTACTGCTGTTGTTGTCGTAAGCATCTATAAAACGCGCCCCGTTAAGGCTTCTTTCTCCACCAAGTCTCCTTTTCGGACGCAATGAGTACTCTTTGCAGAATAGAATACGGAATGACGGCCTGAGCGTGACCACAACACACCATTGCCGGAGATGGTGCGCATAGTCGAAGTGTGTTTTGCGGTGAGTGTGCTGTTCCGCCGGCGGGGACGCAGCACAGGCGCATGTGCCATTGCCATCTTCTCTCGCCTTGCCTCCGGCATCCAGACCGTCTGAGTGGTCCGATGGTGCGTTGCATCGTGCATGCCTCGCCTGGTCGCACGAATGACGCCGGTTGTTCTCCTGGCAGCTGCGCCCCGGTTCTGGGCCAACGGCGGCTGCTGCCCTGGCTTGCAGGAGCAGCCTGCAATGCGCGCGCAGCCCTGCCTCGGCCCGCGCCACCAGCAGCACCAGCAGCAGCGGCAACACACGCGAGCACCCGCCAAAAATGTCGGATCTTCAATCTTCAACCCTCTGCCGCCTCGCTGGGCACGTCATCCGCGTCCATTTCTCGATCATGATGATGACATCCAGTCGCTCTACCCCGGACTGATGTGCACGGGTGCTCTGCGACGGCGGCCGCGGATCGCTCGGCCCCCTTTTCGCACACCTCCCTTATCGCGCGAGTACGAGGAGTCTGCGTGCGGAGAGGGTGCGATACAGCGACACAGAGCGTGCAGTGCAGATCGATTAGCGCATAGCGTCATGAAGGCGCAATCTTAAAGGTTTGCGTGCTCGTGTTATGTTGCGAGCGCCCGTCTCGTGGTGCTGACTCTGTCTCCGGCTGAAGGAGCACCACCTCATTTCAACGACGACACAGCCGCGGCTGGCCTGACGGTCTTGTTTTGGCCCGGGGGCGCGCCGCATGCTCCAATTCGGCGCCGAGCAGCGAAGCGCAGTGCGGCGCTAAGGCAGGTACCGGAGCGGATATAGCCATGAGATTGAGCAAGCGAATGGAAAAACGGCGCTTGAGGCCTGGGCGCTGCCGGACTTGTCGCTCCGGCGCCGGCCCCCTTTTGCGGGCTGCGCGCTGCTCTTGCCATCAGTCGTCCTCGCACCGGCTTTGTGGAAATTCGCCCCCATCGATCAGCCCTCCCGCCAAGTAATTGGAGGGCGCGAGAGCAGCGCCGCACGCAGGTCCTCCATGAGGAGGAATTAGCCGGCCGCCGGGCGCCTGCGCTACCGGTAGAGCGATCCTTCACCACCAGTGCGGCCTTCTCTGCGCGCGCGCTGCATTTTCCTCCCTCCTCGCCTCGCGCCCTCCCCCTTTATTGGCGCGCGAGGTCGCGCAAACCGCGGCGCATGGCATTCGGCGCCTCGGCAGGGTTGGCGGGAATGCTTGGGCGTGGAGCTTGGGAAAGACGGCGGCGGTGGCGGCGCGGACGACACCGCCGCCAGCGCGCTGCTCATTCATCGCGCTACGCTGAAAGTAGGGCCGCCCCGCCGGCCGGACGTTATCTGTAAATCTAATTTCAATCCATGCGGACGATCTGGAAGCTGGCGGCTCGCTGGCTGCCTGGCCAAGTGGATATAGACCCAGCGGCGCGCCCGCCAGCTATCCGCCTTTTCCTCTTCTTTCCTGGTTGCTGCCTCGCCCGTCGCTGCTAGCTTGCTGTAATACCTGACCGTCCGTCCCTCTTTTAAGTGCGCCCCATCCAGCCCTCGCAGCACCGTCTTTCAAGGTCAACCCCTCGAGCCAGCATACCAACAGCCACTCCTTCGGTACCTAGTCGCCTTTCGGTAGTGCGACTTTCCTTTGAACCTTGTCGGACGACATCATACCCCGAGCGCCCTCTTAATTCCTCGCCAACTCTCCCCAGAGCTCTTTCGAACACCAAGACCAGTCAAGATGCAGTTCACCATCACCAGCTTCGTCTTCGCCGGCTTCGCCGCCCTGGCCGCGGCCGCCGAGAACCCCTTCATTGTCCCTACCAGGTTAGTGCTCAGCCATTGCGCCGCCGCGTCCACCCTGCAGTGTAGCTGACTGCTTCTCCCCACAGCGGCTTCGCGCCCGTCGCCGGCAAGAGCATCGACATCAAGTGGGACAACACTTCGGGCAGCACCGTCACTCTCGTGCTGCGCTCTGGTGCTAGCAACAACCTGGAGGAGGGCACTCCCATTGCCGGTACGTGAACACCTACCTATCCAGCAGACCAGTGACAAGGCCTCACGTGGTTCGCCGCACCGCGGTCCTTTGTCCTGCCACCTGCAGCATTCAGCATTCTCCGCCCCGGGACGAAAGAGGAGAAAGGGGGAAGGAAGGGAAAAACAAAAAGACGAGCTGTTGTTTTTACTCACACCCCACGCAGAGAAGATCGCCAACACCGGCAGCTACACCTGGGACGTCGACTCGGAGACGGTCCGCGGCTCCGACTACACCATCGAGATCATCAACGACGAGGACCCGAGCCAGGTGAACTACTACCCGTACTTCGTCCTCGACAGCACCGTCACCGTCGCCACGACCACCAGCACCTACACCTACGGCGCCACCAGCACGCCCACGGCCTCCAGCTCCGTCGCCGCCGCCTCCTCCACCTCCACCTCCACCGACTCCTCCAGCTCTGCCTCTGCCTCTGGCTCCGCCTCCACCATGTCCACCTCCACCCGCTCCTCTTCCGCCTCTGCCAGCGCGTCTGCGTCCAAGTCCGCTTCGGCGAGCAGCTCCTCGTCTGCCAGCAGCAGCGGCGCCACCGCTGCTTCGGCCACCCAGACCGCGACCGGCAACGCCCCCACTAGCGCTGCCGCGGCTAACCGCGTCGCTGGTGGCCTTGCTGCTATGCTGGTTGCTGCCGGTGCCGTCTTCGCTCTGTAAGCGCCCGGTCTCGTTGGGCTTACTATGATGGCGATGACGACGGTGCGGGAGGGGAGGGGTGGTGTGGTGTGTATGTTCGTGTGTGTGTGTATGCGTTGGATGAGTTCCGTTAATGTCTTATTACTTTTTCTCAACTTCTTCCGGTTTCGGCCGCGCTATTTTTTTTTTTTTTGGAGGTGGTGTCAGTAGATTGGTGTGCGGAAGGGATGATACCCCCGATGCGAAACAACGTTCTTGTTTTCTTTTTGACGGGTCGTTACGATGGTAGGGGTATTGGTTCACCGAGAAAGACGCAGACAAGTGGCGGCGTCTACACGCGTTCCTCATGATGCGGTCCGTTGTCGGTCTGCGCGGATCAGCACAACAGGTGTAGATGCCAGCAAGGAAAGTAAGCGGAATCAATCGAAAGAGAGCAAATAATCAAATCAGACGCAAGCGCGCGTGCATGATGATGTGAAAGAGAGTTTTCTGCCATGTCGCACCAGCCTCGTCTTGTTGGTGTTCAGACTAAAACGGCCGAATCTTGCATCTCCGCGGAGAAGAAGATGGGGAACCCCGAGTGGATGGAAATTTCGACCTCTAAGGTGACGGGTGGTTCAAATTATGTCAGAGATTGCATCATCCCCCCTTCCATTTCCATTGCTAATATAAGTAGAGGGCAGCACCCGAGCGGACGGCTACCACCCGACCCGCAGGCCGGCTCTAGGGGATTTGGGATCTTGTGCTCCGGCCTAGAGCTCCCCTGCCTGGCAGGAAACTCTGGGGTAATAGAAATCCGGGGTAAGGTCAGGTGATGCCTACCACCTGGCGCGGCTGCGGCAAAGCATTGGTGACAACGCGCTTAGCCTCTCCCCTCCCCTGCCCCTGTGTACATACATCCGTAGCGGCCGCCGTTGTCGCCGCCGCCAGCGTTCGAGAAAGAGTGTCTTACCGTTCCCGTATTCGGCGAGTTCAACGAAGAAATTGTGGAGTCCCAGCGCAGATGAGGTCCCGCCCAGGAGCCCCAATTGCGGTCATACGGCCCGGGTCTGCATGATGGCCCCCCATACTAAGTAAGTGCTCTTGAGTGTTCATTGCGGAGCTGCTCCACCGATGAGTGAGGGCCTGGCTGGGCGGGTTTCACGGAAGCGCCTCCACTGATGAGACGCCGCTTGGATCTCAACACGATGGTAGCGCGCGGGTCACCAGATGCGTGGAAGTGGTGGAAGGGGGATCTGGAATCCGGGGAAGGGGTCATGTGACGGGGGGCTCGAGGTGTTCATGTCGCCGGGGGGGGCGTGGTCCTTTCAATGGCGAACGGACGTCCACGCATCACGCACGCATCAGCCCAGCGCCGCCGCGCCCTTGCATCACTTGACACATACAAACGCCTCCGGACGGCCAGTGCCAGCTCGGGCGAGGCCGGGCGGGTGCGGGGAAGCGCTGAAGCTGTTACTCAACGACTTCTTCGTCGTCTGCGCCGCGTGCCTGACTAACAGCGGCGGCGGGCTAGCCACGGCTTTGAGCGCGCGTGAGGCTCGCTGGCGCGCGTGTCCGGCGGGCGGCTCGCCCTTATGCGGGGAAAGCTGGGGTGCTGGTGGGTGCGGGAGGGATGATCCGGCAGGACAGCGGCGGTGAGGCTCGCGCGTCGACACGGGCCGGGTTGCGGCGGCTTTGGGATTCTGTTTGCTAAGCAATTGCTCGCGGCAGCGCGCGGCAGCTTGCGCCAGCACGGCGTGCGATGGCGGAGGCCGCGCGGAGAGTCAGACGGGCGGATGACGCAAAGCACGATCGGACGAGGAAGGGGCCTGGGGGGCTCCTGCCCGAGCAGTCTCCGGCTGAGTCACCTCGCCCGAGGCTGCGCGCGCTGCTGCAGCCAGAGCCCCGTTCCCGTACCCGCAGTTTCCTGGGGGTAAGCAGAACTCGCTAGCGCCCAGGATGTTTCCTGTTCGGGAGTTTTATGGGGGTAACAGGAACTCCAGCGACTGAGGCCCTTCGCACCTTGTGATCACATCCCTTCTGGCCGCGCCGCTGCACCGCTCGCCGGCGCGCCAGAGCTGCTCCCCGCGTGCGCACCCGCCGAAGGATTGCTGGCTCGTTTGCGCCGCCGCCAAGCCTGGCCGCATCCACGGCGCCGTGCTCCCAGGCTCCCAGCATCCAGCCTGACCAGACGTGGCGCCTGCCAGCCCGCCCGCAGGACATTTCTTTCGCGATGCTTGACTAACGCCCGCCCGGGCGCCCACCGTTTCGCCGCGCCTCAAAGGGTCCTGATATAAAGCCTCCAGAGCCGCCCGACACAGCCTCCCTTGCCACCCTTTGTCTTCCGCCCCACGCCCTCGCCCTCGCTGCATCCCCACGCCTCCAATGCACATCAACGACTTCCCCTACGAAATCCTTTCGTGCATTCTCGAGGAAGCCACCAAGCTCAATGAGGAAAATGGCGTCACCTTCACCTTCGGCCTCTCCCAGGCGCCCGGCCTGGTGGCGAAGCCGCCCATGCAGCGATATGTGAGGGGACCCGTGCCGCCCGACATGCTGCGGTGGGACGCGTCCTCTTCCATCCGCTCCGTGTGCCAGCGGTGGCACTCGTGGGCCCTCGAGTATGCCATGCGGGACGTGTACATCCGGAAGTGGAAGGGAGCTGAGCGGTGGGCTGAGCTCCCTCTCAGTCGAGGTGAGCCGTTTTCTCGAATGACCCACGCCCTGGCCGCTGGACTGACCGCGCCGCAGAGTCATACGGCACGTACGAGCTCATCGACAAACCCTCTGGCGCTGCTGTGTACAGAGACCCCTTCTGTGCGCTCCGCCAAGTCGTGAAGCTGGTGAACCAGTACCCTAACGTGGCGCAGCAGATCCGGCGCATGTGGTTCAACGGCTTCTATGTGTTTGAGACCAATGCGCAGATCTTCGCTGCTTTGAGGTGCTGCACAAACCTCACTTCCCTGAGCATCCCGTGGACCACGGTCCGCCATCTCGACGCGAAGCAGTGGGCGCAGATTCTCCGAACCAACTCCGCCCACCCGCTCGAGTACCTCGAGCTCCAGGCCATCACGCTGAAGAAGCAACAAGCCAAGGACTCGGCCAACCAGGTCGACAAGCGTCCCCTCGAGTCCGACTTGGTCGACTTCAGCCGGCTTAAGAAGTTCAAGCTGATTGGAAACACCACCTTCATGCCCATCAACGATCTGGACCTCTACGCCATCGCACGCACGGCAACGAACCTCGAGGAGTTCCACATGACGTGCTTGGACACCGTCAGCATCGACGGCGTCATGGCCATCGTCAAGTCGTCTCAGAACACGCTGCGCGTCCTCGAGCACTCTCCGCGCAGCAACGCCGGATTCTTCCACCCCCACCCGGGGACGCCCTCGTCCAACGAGCACCTCTGCGAGGTCCTCGCCAACTGCCCTCGCCTCACCACCCTCTCCATCTCCATCCCGTCCATGTGCCCCACCCTCTTCGAAAACTCGTCGGTCCGGTGGTCGGGCGACTGCCAGGTCCGCGCTCTGCGCCTCTGCGACCACGACTACTCCAAGGGCTCCAACACCTCCCTCATCGCTGAGCCTCTCTCCGAGCTCCTCGCCCAGGCCCGCAGCCTCTCCCAACACCGCGCGCGCGGTCTCCACGGCGAGGACCTCGCCATCGAGCTCTTCTTCGGCGGCTTCATCTTTGAACCGCACATCAAGGCTGTGCACGGCGACTTCCAGATTGCCGAAGTCGAGTCCGGGGGCCAGTGGCCGCGTTGCCGCGAACCGAGCCGGAAGGGCCCGTACGGCAGCACCGGCCTGTATGGAAAGGATGAAGAGGAGGTGTTCGAGAGGGTCGAGGAGGCCGAGTTCCTCGAGGGCGTGCGCCGGCGGTGCGTCTACATCACCGGATGAGCCGGGCGCGTTGCATCCTCGGCCTGCTCGGCTTTTGTTTACTGCGATTTTGGATTGCGTTCTGCTACTGTCTTCAAAAGTCAAAAGCGTTGGAAGGGTCGTTTTGACTTTGCATCGATGGGTTTGTCACGAAAGCAAGGCGTTGGTCATTGGGAGGAAATATCATCTGCATTGTAAAAAGCTACATAACGACTTCACGGCCTAGCGTTTTCCACGCTGGTTTGTTTTTTGTTGGATTGGGAGAAAGGGCTGCGAGAATATACCCTTTCAAATGGTTGGTTGTCAGGAAGTACTCGAAAAAAAGGTTGAGCTTGACGTTTTTGCAGTCCGATCGGCGATTGATGGGATTGCTGTAAATATTGAGCTTAAAGCGTCTTCTTGTCAATATATTAGCGCATACTCTTCTCCTTCTTGTCGCAATCGAGCATCTCGATCTTCTTCATTTTCTTGCTTCACTCTCCGTTTGACCAGTACCATGGCATCGACGGCAGGGCCGGCGACATCATCCCGCTGCGACACCTCGACCACCACGATCGATCTATCACAAAAACTTTCCACTCGCCTCCCAGGCAGCCAGGCATTCAGGCAGATGGGCTGACGAGCGGAGCAGGCTTCAGACTCTCTCACACCAGCCCTCCAACCAGCTGTCCTCCGTGTGACTAACGCCAATGGTACACGCGGTCGGTCCTCCACCGACCCTGACCCCATGCGGAAACCTTTTCCAGCCCAAACACACTCCTCCTGATTGGAGAAAAAAGACGCAGCTACCGTCACCGTTTTCCGGCAAATTGACAGGATCCCTGGCGCTCCTCCTCACCCTCCTCCTCCAATCGGCAGATTTTTTTTTTTTTTTACTCGTGGCTGGGACCGTATTCGGTTAGAAGGAGATGGACGGCAGGGGTGGCTTTGCGGGGAACGGGGGGGGGCGGTCACCGGCCTGATCCTGGTGCGTTTGTTGGTTGGGTGTGCGTGACTGGGTATGTGGCCCTCGTGCCCCCTCCCTCATCCTCCTCCTCATCCTCCTCATCCTCCTCCTTGCCCCCATGGGGTAGCTTCGGGTCGGGCCGTAGTTGGTTTTTGGGGGTGGTGTGCGGTTGGTTGGTTGGTGCCGGAGGGACGTTCCTTGGGTGGTGAGTAGTGGTGGCTCGGCTGCGGCTTGCTGACTGTTTGTCTAGTACCTGTGACGTTCCTGCTTTGCGGTCGTCGCGAATGCTCTGTGACGGTAGCGACGATTACGGAGACGCGGGGTTTTTCGCGGTGCGCGGTTTTCGTCGACGGCGTGGCGCTCTTTGGTGGGCTGGGCGTGAATGCGGCTTGCCCTGACGCGGGTTGCCGAGGCGGAACTTCTGGTGCTTTGGTCAGCAGGTCTAGCTGTGGTGCTGTCGCGGCTGAAAAGGGGAGTCTTACCTGTTGGTGTGTTTAATCGTGATGACCATACCGCCTTTCGTCCTACGGAGCATGAATTGACGGTCTTGGCCTGATGATAATGTATGTACAGTGAGTAAACTGAAAAGAACTGCTAACACGCGATTGACGTCATATAGTCTGAGAATGCTAGAAGGATGACCTGTTCACATCTTGCGGACCTCCTTTCCCTACAGCATCAAAGGTGCAAGTAGAGTTTGTCCTGGTGCACCCACAAAAGTAAATCAGTTTGCCCGGTTTGTCCACTGCAGCGCTGCTACGGTAGTTCTTCCGTCCTCTTTTTGTCTCCCCTACCCCCTCTCCCCGTCATTGTTACCACCTCACTCCACAAGGTCAGCTTCATAAGAGCCCATCGCTTTGATTAGAGATAGCTGCCGGTATTAATGACACTCCACGAGGACCTTAGGATAGATAGGGTAAACCTAGGCCCATTATTTGAAGTTCAAAGAAACTCGTGCCGGAATGTCATTTTCCCCATGATCCCAAATAACCGCCGGCGGAGGATCGAGACCGGGTTGTGTCGGATCACACAGGCTGAGCAACTCTGTTATTTGCCCTAACTCCACGCCAGCGTGTTTGCGAGAGAGGGGGCCTGCGTCTCTACAGGTCTCGCATATGTTACCGAGAATGCCTTGATGAGGAGCCGACCGGCAGTGACGCCGTCGTCCGAGAGCTGTACACACATATTCCAGGCCGCACCCGGCCGCACAACTCGACCGACCACGCTCACCCACCCAGCCTCCCCCTCATCCCCAGCCGCCGAAAAAACCCACTTACGTGAAATACCTCCACCTCGGATCCTTCTCCCCCTCCGCCACCAGCTCCTCCGTATCCACATCCCCAGCCCGCAACCTCACCCCCATCACCCCATCCCTCCTCCGATTCTCCCACTTCATCCACCCGCCCAGCCACGCCGTGAAAACCATGCACGTCACATTGCAGCACGCCGTCGCCACCAGCGTCGGCACGTACGCCGGCGCGTACTCAGCCCTGAAAGTCGCCGCGCCCAGGATGCCCCCCAGATTGCCCAGCCCCACTAGCAGGCCCGTGGTAGCCGCGCGCGCGTTCTCGGAGAGGTTGTTGTTGTTGTGCCATGAGTGGACGAGGGAGGAGGGGATGTAGGCGCCGGCTGCGAGGAGGAAGGTGGCGGCGTAGGCGGCGGCGCTGTGGGCGACGGGGTCGATGGCTGCGAGGATGATGAGGCCGGTTAGGGAGATGCTGAGGGCGAAGATGATGTGGAAGGTGCGTTCGCGGAGGCGGTCGGACGAGTAGGTTACGAGGAGGAGGAAGAGGAAGCCGACGGCGTTGGGGGCGACGGTCCAGAGGTTGGTTTTGATGGTGCTGTAGCCGAGGCGGGCGACGATCTGGGCGGTGGTGTTAGCGTGGTGCTCGTGGAGTAGGGGTTGGTTTTGGTTCCTTATATTTATCGATGCGCTTGTGCTCTGGAGTAGGTCTTACCTGGGGCAGAAAGTTCGACGTAGTGGAGAATGCCACCGGATACGTGAAGGAGATGACGCACCAGGGGAAGAACTTCCAATTGTTCCAAGAACGGAACATTTCCTTGACGTTGTAGCTCTCGGAGACCTTTCCCGAAGCATCACGCCTTGCTCTTGCTCTTGCGGCGTCTTTTTCTGCTTTTGTCAGGAACCAGGCAGTCTCTGGAGATGCTGGGAGCCAGAAAAGGGCTACAAGTGCAATAACGACGGTCATGGCGCCTGGGAGGAGCAGTCAGTATGTGAATTAAAGTATGCAGTAGGACACAGAGGGGGAAAACCCCCGACCTTCGATGATGAAAAGCCACATCCATCCCTTAACATCGGAATGCTCGATCTGGAAGACGCCGAAGGAGATCAACCCGCTGAAAGCCGCGGCCAGCAGGGCGCTGCCGAAGAATATGGCAATGCGAAAGCCGAGTTCACCACGGGTGTAGAAGAGTGTGAGGTAGAAAACTGCTCCAGCAAAGAAGCCTGCTTCAAACGCACTGCAATATCCGTTAGCAGCGGTTCATAATTGACATATGTTGTCTAAAATTCACGTGAAAACCTTGAGAGGACAGAAACAGATTACCCCAAGAGGAGCCGCAACACCAACATGCCGGCAAAATTCTTCGCCGCACATTGAAGTAGCGCGCAGGAACCCCAGCCAAGCATCACTATCGATAAGGATACGTCAGCCAATCTCTCACGTTACTCAAACCAGGTATATGGTCTTACACCCCGGCAGCATCACCCGTCCCGACCACAGCTTCGTCAGCATATTCAGCGGGAGATCGCACAGGCCATTCGGAACGTAGAAAAGCAGGATCAGCAGCGAATACTGCTCGCCGACGAAGCCAAGATCCTTGTCCATGCCGTCCGTTTTCGCGTTCCCAAGGTTACTCTGTCCTACATGTCAGCCCCGCCGATCCAACAGTTCGGTTAAGGCCCTCGAGCAACCTCTCCCAGGAGTCCAAACTCACCCTATCAACCGAATTGAAGAAGTACATCTAAACCCACCGGTCAGCTCCCTGAAATCCGCCCGCATAGAGCCAACCGAAGCAGACAGACTCGCACGACGCACGTACATACCAGGCTCATCATAGGCAGCAGGTAGAAATCCAGCTTCCGTACTACAACACCACCACAATCAGCAATCCCACTCGACCCCCACTCAGCCCCCAAAACACTCACTCACCATACGACCTCTCCGCCGCTCCATCAACCCAAACCCCCATCGACCCCTCCTGCTCCCCCTCCACAGACGCCACACCACCACCACCCCCTACCCCCTTCTCCACCACCTCAGGCGTCGTCATGTTGGTAGCCAAGCGTAGGTAGTACTTCAGTTATCCTCCAAGCAACCAACAGCCGACCCCCTCGTGATCGTGGCACCGCCGGGGGTGTCGGATCGGAAGGGCGTGTTTGCCGTTCGAAGTCGAGAGAAGCTATAATTGGGTTTGGTTGCACGGCAGGCGGCTTGTGCGCCCGCTTGATAGGCTGGGAGATGGATGGTCGGTACGTCACTCGTTACGGGGGGTAGGCGTTCCGACTGGTGGGTAATTGTGGTGGTGCAATGTGGTGGTAAGAGGAGTTAGCAGTAGCAGTAGCAGTAGTAGTAGTAGTAGTAGCAGCAGCAGCAGTGATATGTCTATATGCAAGTCGCGGACTCCGACATCTCTCCACTCCTCGCGGTCTCTCCGCTCGCGACACTGCATGCTCGGTTTCTGGTCATCGCTGATAGCTGCAGACTGCAGGATTGCAGTGGCGACGAAGGTCGCATTGATAACGCGAGTATGGGGGGGTGGATGGGCGGGATAAGACAAGGTGTGCAGAAGTGGGGTAGGTAGGTAAGACAGCATGCCTAGACAGGCAAGCAAGGGCGAGCGCTGGAGCTGCTACTGCCTTACCTAGCTTGCTGCTAGCCGCTGGCTGCCTCTCTTTGTCGACAGAGTGAGCGAAAACGCCGCGTGATGGAAGGCGTGCCGTCTGAGCTGCGGTTTGATGGCCTGCGTGTTTGCTGGGTCACACCTGTTCTAGAATGGCCAGAAAAACGGGTCCGATCCTTGCACCGGATCCGCAAGTGGGGAGACACATGGATGTAAGGATCATTCTGTGCCTCTTTCAAGACAAAAGTGGGATGCCTTAGAACGACGTCCTACGATCCCTGATCCAGCTCCTGAAACAGAAAGAAAAAGGCGTTCAAAATTCGTTGGTCATCGTGTGCTTTGATGCGTATGGAAACAGGATGGAAGGCAGCAAAAGCAAATCCTCGTCCATCGGTGCCGGCCTCGGAAATTCGAGACCATGAGGCAAGAGAGCTCCTCTCCCACCCTAAGCTTCTAATTACAAGAATTGCCTGAACGGCTCTCGTCTAATGGTCTTAGTTTCTATTTTGGGCCGTGTCTTGAAATTAAAGAAAACGATGTCGGCTTTCGTATACGCTGCGCTGAAAAAAACAGATATCCAATCTATTCCGGACGAGGCCGGCCCGAAAGCTGCTGTTGCGCCGAAAAAAATAAACAAATATAGAACAGTCTAGTCTCTAATCAGCCGTCAAGCACTAGAGCCTCTTTGTGCCAATGTTCTCCGTGTTGCTTCTGGTCGGTGGAGCGAAGCTGGGCTCGGCTCCGTCCAAAGCCCCCGAAGCATGGGGTGTTGAGCTCTCCTCGTGGCTCATGCGCCACGCAGCAGGGCTGATCGTCCCACTGCGCGGATCAATGCGCTCACTCGACTCTGGAATGTTGGCCATGCCCCCTTCCATACGGTCAACGTCGTCGCGGTTCCTGCCACGCGAAAAGAAGCGGTTACGATGGCTGGTGCGACTGCGTGCGGCCGAGCCGTCCGTCGGGACGCGAGCGAGGTCCGAGTCGTGGCCCGTAGAGCGAGCTGTATCATTCGACGGGCGCGAGCGACTGTCGTGTGAATTCCGCTGAGAGTCAGAAGGCGAAAGAACTCTGACAGGGAGACGAGGGCGTTGGCGCTCTTCGAAAACGTCACCAGTCATGTCACCAGACGAGATGTCCTTCATGCCAAGAGAGAAATCGACACGCCTGCCCATTGCCGCAAGAGACTCTCCACGGGGCCTGCCGCCGGTGCGCAGGATCGAGTGAGAAGGGCGCCGAACTGCGCTGGGTGACTCGGGGGAGACGAAAGGAGGGTCTTGAGAGCCGGAGGCACCGCTTCGGCCAGTGCTGGGACGCTCGACCATGCCGGACGGGTTGTCTGGGTTGCCTCCGTGGCCCATGCCAGGCGTAGCAATATGCGGGACTTGCTGAAGGTAGACCGGGAATGACTCCTTCTGGCCGGGGTAGCGCATGCGAGGCCCTTCAATCCCGCACTCCTGCATTGAAATCATCATGGCGCAGATGAACTTATTACGACGCTGAAGACGAAGCAACTCATTTTGCCAGTTGGACTTGTAGAAGAAGACGACGTTGAGGGTAAGAGAGTGTGCCTCGAAGACTTCGCGAAGTTCCGTCAGAATATTGCCCTGGTACTCGCGCTTCTCGGAGCGGACGAATTCAAGCAGCTTCGTGCGGAGCATCTCGATCTGCTCAAGAGTGGTGCCGAACTTGATGCAGATGGGCACAGCCTCAGCCAAACCGCCAGAACGCCTCTGGTTGAGAATGAAGAGCGTGTTCAAGTAACTGTTGGGCGCCTGGACGACGTGACCCTCCATCTTCTTGAACTCGGTGTAGAGAAGAGCAATCTCCTTCACGAAGTAGTCGTCACCCAATCCAGTGGAGCCAGTGTTACCGTAGATACTGACACGATCGCCCACATCGAATGGATGCTTGACGAAAACGAAGATGATGGACTGCAGAAACTCCTGAGCGGTTGCAGAGAAGAGCCACGACAGCGCCAAGACGGCCGAGCCAGCATTCGAAATGACGCTTCCAGCGGAGGCGGATATGAGGGAGATGAAGACAAGAATCGTGATGATGGCAACGATGAACATCAGCACGTCGTCTAGCTTGGAGATGACCGAGTCCAGATCCTTGAGAGAAGCGGTAATGGCCTTCCGTTCTCGTCCGATCTCAACGCACACTGCCTCGAGCTCCTCCATCGAAATGTCGCCGTTCATGTCCTTATCGAACATGGAGAACGCAGCATTCGCTTCATCCTCATTGTCGAAAGCGGAGCTCAAATCATCCGAGTGGACGGTTTCCGTTTCCTCGCGTGCGAATGTGCGGTAGAGACGACGAGCAAGAACCTGACTGCCGGTGGTTGACCCGAGCAGCATCAAGACGACCTGGTGGGGATGGTTGCTCCTTTGCGTAGCACGGCCAGTGAAATCCGCTGCAATCTTGCCAGCCACATCACCGAATTTCGTGATTGCCTGCTTCGTGTTCTTCTGAGCCTCTTTGACGAACGCGCCAGGTGTGCGAGCGCCCGAAGTCCGACCCGACTCGCGATTCTCAAACTCGGAATCCTCCATGGCGAGCTTCGTCTTGGAGAAATCGTACAGCTTCACCAAGCTTCCGATCTGGAACTTGTTTAGCTCGATGCGGTCCTGGTAAGTACGCAGGTGGAAGCTGATGGCGATGAGCTGGATGATGATCTTCTCGACGAAATTGAGTACGAAGCCGACGAAGATCGAAACCAATACTTTGTACATGGTCTTCTCCCAGGACTTGACGCTCTTGTTGCCGTTGGTATGGTGGTTGGTTAGGGTTGGATAGAAAGAGATGATGATGGCCAACCACCAGAAGAACAGGGTGGCAGGAAGCTCCAACTGCTTGCCCATGTCGCGCCACTTCTTGCCGTTGTTGGTGAACAGGCTTGCGGCGAGCCCAATAGGCCATGGAAGGCACTTTGCAAGCACCTGAGAGGCTGATTAGCTGCGGTTGCAACGACGTGAGCACGTGAAGGGAACTCACTCTACCAGCCCACAGGGTCAGCCAGATGATCTCCAGCCAGATACAGAACCAAACAAGCTTCACGCCTCCGACAGACGCATCCTCGAAGACGAGAGCACCGAGCAGGAGAGGGATGAGAATGATGCAGACAACGGGAACAATGTAGGTGAGATATCGGATAATCCAACTGGAATTGTGGATTTTCTTGAAGAACTTGGCAAAACTGGTGGTCGGGTTGTCCGGCGGCTTGTACATGGAGGCCTGGGCATGCAAAGGTTCGGTCGCGGCATCGAACTCGTCGACGGGCTCGTGGTGGCGTGATCGTGAGCGGTGCATGGAGCTCCGGCCGTCTTCCTGAGCGGACACTTGGCGCTCGACCTGCAGCATTTGGAGATCGTCGTCCAGACGGCTCGCCTGCTCGCGGGAAGCTGACGGGGAGGCAATTCCGCTCAACGGGCGGTCCTCATCGTGGGCATCAATTGGGGAGAGATGGTGCGTGTCGATGTGGACATGGTGGTTGTTTGATTGGTCCGAGTTCTGGCGGGTCGAGTCGTCGGCCACGAAAGTGCCGTCGTCGTCGGACGAGCGCTCATGGTGTTCGGCGGTGGGACGGTAGTAGCGAGCGTCGGATTTCTCGTCAATTGGGGACGACATGTTTGGCTGGCGTCGGCGAGGAAGCTGGGGGCGTGCCAGACACGGACCCCACTGATTTTCGCGGGGGATGCGCGGTTATCTAGCGATTCGCACGTCGCAGCGCGGGCGCATGGGAATGGGCGGGTCTGAGGTAACGACGGCGGATGGGAGAGCGCGCGACACGAGAGGGGGCAGAGCCGGATCAATGGGGGAGGAGAGCGGAAGTGTGTTATATTGCGGGTAGCACAACGGGACGATCGAGAGATACGGCGGCTGGGCACGCAAGCGCCAGGGCCCGCGATCTGGGATGACGATTGTTTCCTGACGCGGTGGGTCCGCCAGGACGCGACTGCGGGCGTGGGCATTCCGCGAATCGCTCCGGTTTGGGTGTCTGGAAGTAAGCCATTGGTGGGGCGCCAAGTCAGGCTGGCGGCCGGTTGAGCTTTTTGCGCGCAGCCTGCGTCGCCGGCCGACGTGTGTGGCGCGCCGCCTTGCGCCGCCCAGGGCAGCCGCGGAGCCGCGGCCGCCACCATCGCGCGGGCGGCGAACCGGAGAGGCGCGCTGCTGCTGCCGCTGCCGGCCGCTCTTCGTGCAAATTTTGGGAGGTGAGGTCGAGAACGCGCCTGACTCCGCCGCGGCAGCGGATCCCCGTCCTTAGCCACCGCGCAACGGCGCTGCCGGCCGCGCATCGTTTCATGTCGGGGTGCCCTTGGCTGCGCCGTCGCGACGTTGTGCGTCCACCTCCAACAGCTGCGCCGCGCGCGGCTTGCCGCGAAAGGCTTGGCCGGCGAGCGAGCCCCTGACCGGTCCAACCGTCGCTCTGCTGATCCCCACGAGACTGCGCGCTCGGATGCGCGCGCCACACCTGCCGTCGCGACGTCTGCCGCCCGCGCTGCCTTCTCTCTAGGCTCCCTGCCCCGCCCCAAATTATTCCAGGGACCATCCTCCAAGCATCGCCTATAGAGCCTCGTCGTGCGCTACTGCGCTCCTGAAGTAGCGGTCTCGGCGCCACATCAGGCCGGGTACCTCTGTTCGCCCTGGAGAGAGCCCCGATAGATACTTCCAGCCCATGTTGTGGCAGCTTTTTTTTTTTTTGCGCCCGAGCCTCGCGTACGGCAGTTTCGCGGTGATGTCCCCGGCAGCGGACAGGCCTTCGTGGTGCCCCGTCGACCCCGGGGCTGATGGCCGGCGGCGATTCGCACATGGAATAGGCAGCCCGCGGCATTCCAGGCCTTCATTTCGCCTGCACCGCATCCGGCGGTGAATTTGTGATGCACCGCGGAGGAGTGGCCGGGTGCAAGCCGATAGCAGGATTGCGACCGAGCGATCCTTCCTGAGTCTAGCCTGACGGCGGCCGATCTTATCATCCCTGCCCTGCCATTATCCACTCGATGGGGCGGCGGTTTGGAAGATACTGGCGGAATTCTTCACCGCTGCTGCCCCGTCACTCACAGCAGCAGGATTCCGTTGACTTTTCGAGCTACATAATCTCTCTCGGTGCCCTCCGTGGGGAGATAATGACGTTGTGTGCAAAACTCCGGTGCTGGTCCATCACCCGTCTACCTCTGGCCCGGTACTATCTCCGCCCTGCCGCGGCCGCAGTCACTGGATAACGCATAGTAGCAGCGACCATCTCGCCCTGCAAATCGTTTGCTCCCCACCGGCTGACCGCAAAATGAGAAGACAATCGTACCATATGTCCCGTCGGAAAGGTACATGAAGCGACCTTCAGGCAACCAAAATGAAGATTTTCTTCGTGACTGTGAATCTCTCGAATTTTTTTCATCAAAATGTACGCGTCGTACGGAGACGCCGATGGCGGATGACGTTTGGTGACCGCAAACGGATGGAAGCGGTACGGTCCAGAGTACGGGCTGTTGCTTTAGACTTGGTCAGAAAAAGATGTCGCTCGTTCACCTAAACACAACACTTGCTTTCTCCGAATTCTCTTGACGAGGTCTCCACCTCTTTCTCGTTGATGTTTATGATACAGTATTCCTCGAAACAGACACCGTTCGATCCGCCACCATCGGTTGGGTCATGTTTGCAAGCCACGCCTTGGTAATTGCAAGGTTTCATGGGTATATGAAAAGTCGCTCTCCAGAACTTCTTCTGCAAAACCTTCCTGGCACACTGATGGCCACGGTGTCGTACCATGAAATACTCAAGTGGAATATATAGCGCCTGATCAGATGGCATAATCACCAGTAAGCTCTTTTACTACTCATGTTTCCAATGGAGGATGCTAAGAAGAAACCATGGACGAAGATTTACTGTTCCATGGCGGTATCAGAGGCTCTGCATCAAGCCGCTGCGGGGAGACGGCATGGTGCTTGACTAGGGAACCGCCTCTCGTCCGCAGCGGTATGGATAAGCAAAAGGTACCTAAGACCTGACGTGTATGAGCACATCTTTCAACACTTTTGCTTTCAGTCTATCGCGCACTTTCGTGCCGCACGCCACCATGCAACTCTTTGGGGCGCTGTAAGAGCTTGTGTGGTTGAGCCCGAAAGCTCCTTCCGCCAGCTTCCCGTCGCGACTTCCACAGCCAGCAACCCGACGTCATTCGTACCGCAACAACTGCCTATTTCTTTATCTTTGCAAACGAGAAGCTCCTCTTCTCTACAACAACCCTCGATCATACTCAGTCGACGCTCAAGACTTTGTCTCTCACGAAGCAGACCACACTCCAAGCTCTTCCCCCTCAAGACTTCTTACAACCATTGCAACCATGAGCACTCAGCCCGAGACTGCCATGCAGGCCTCCGAGCAGGCTCGCCAGGATACGACGGTCGATGCAAAAGCTCACGCTCACGTCGAAGCCGAGAAACTCGCCGAGCAGGTTGACAAGGTCATCTCCACCAAGCTCAAGGATGACCCGATGCGCATTACTCCGGAAGATGCTGCTCGCGCCCAGAGCGCTGAGCACCGTGCTCTAGGCCACCGCCCTCCTCAGGGCAGCATTGCTGCTCAGGCTCAGTCGATGGCGGACAAAATGGAGGTAAGTTCACTGCCTACGCGCCTCCATACGTGTGCCTCTTTCTAATATTAAAGTAGAATTTCCACAAGGCTGCCTCAGCCGTTGAGAAGAAGCTCCAGACCAACCCTTCCACTGTCACTGCTGAAGATGCCAAGCACGTGTTGAGCACTGAGCAGAAGGTCCTCGGTCATTTCCCTCCCAAGGACAGCATCTCTGCCGACGCACAGCGCACCGCAGCTGCCAACGAGCGCTCAGCCAAGGATGACACTGCGACCGAGGGCCCGACTTCAGCCGCTGGAGGCACTGGCAAATGTCAGGACCCGACTACGGACGCTCCTGCCGCGGCGGAGCAGGCTGAAACGACGGCTGCTGCTTCTGCTAATACTTAAACCAAAGACCTCAAAGGCGCTTTCGTAGATGCGGGACTCGCCGAAAGGGGTGGTCGTGGCCAGTGAAGGGAGATGGGGATCAGCGGGACGGAAGCACGGTTACATGGCATCACTCTGGGGTCTATGGGGTAGACAGAAGTTGACGCGGGTAACTGCTCGAATGGATTTTGTGATATGTTGTACCGGGTCAGCGCACGTGCGGACGTGAGCGCGAGAGGGATAGCGGGCGTACAAGCGGGCGTGTCGTTGGCGGTGCCTGGGGGCGGCGACGCGGACGAGGTTAGCGGGCGTGCCCCAGACGGCCGCTGATTGGTGTTCGGCGCGCATCCCTGCTCGCCTTTATTTTGGTCTGCCCCGCTATTCCGCTGTCAACACCAAAACCGCTTCGCTCACCGCTGCCCGTCTCTCCCCAGTACCTGCAATCTCCTGCCCACCACCGCCACGAGATACCCAGACACCAGCAACCATGAGGGGAGAAGTAAGTTCGCCTCTCCGCCGCTGCCGGCGCCCTGCTGCGCTCCGACGCGCCGCCCTCTGCTGCCGCCCAGCTGCCTTCCCCTGATCTGCGCGTCCCAGCTAACGTGTTTCGACGCGCAGGTCTGCCACATCCACATCGGCCAGGCTGGTATCCAGCTCGGCAACAGTGCCTGGGAGCTGTACGGACCCCAATGCCCCCGCGACAACGCTCGTTCCCGCTGACACCGCCGCCCTAGCTACCTCCTGGAGCACGGCCTGAAGGCCGACGGCCGTCCCGACCCTGAGAGCCAGGCCGACACCGAGGGCGGCTCTTTCGAGACCTTCTTCACCGAGACCGGCAGCGGCAAATACGTCCCCCGCTCCATCTTCGTCGATCTCGACCCCTCTGTAAGGATTGCGCGCCGCCGACACTAGAGATGGGACGGTATACTGATGTCTGGCCAGCCCGTTGACGAGATCCGCACCGGCGCCTACAGGCAGCTCTTCCACCCGGAGCTCCTGATCAGCGGCAAGGAGGATGCCGCTAACAACTGTGCGTTGCAACCGTGTGGCTGTCGTGGCGACTGAAGCTGACGCCGTCCAGATGCCCGCGGTCATTACACCATTGGCAAGGAGCTCGTCGACAACGTCATCGACCGTGTCCGCCGTGTCGCTGGTGCGTTGTTCCCGGAAAGCCGCGCCAACTGCCGCTGACGATGTCGCAGACAACTGCTCTTCCCTCCAGGGCTTCCTGATCTTCCACTCCTTCGGTGGTGGTACCGGCTCTGGTTTCGGTGCCCTCCTCCTTGAGCGCCTCGCCACCGACTACGGAAAGAAGTGCAAGCTCGAGTTCGCCGTCTACCCGGCCCCTCGCGTCTCGACCGCTGTCGTCGAGCCCTACAACGCCGTCCTCTCCACCCACAGCACCATTGAGAACTCGGACTGCACCTTCCTCGTCGACAACGAGGCCGTCTACGACATCTGCCGTCGCAACCTGGACATCCCCCGTCCCAGCTACGAGCACCTGAACCGCCTGATTGCCCAGGTCGTCAGCTCCATCACCTCGTCTCTCCGCTTCGACGGTGCCCTCAACGTCGACCTGAACGAGTTCCAGACCAACCTGGTGCCGTACCCGCGTATCCACTACCCGCTCATCAGCTACGCCCCCGTCATCTCGTCGCAGAAGAGCTCCCACGAGAGCTTCAAGGTCAACGACCTTACCTTCCAGTGTAAGTACAGCTCCGATCCTCCAATCGGGCCGGATGCTCACGCGCGCAGGCTTCGAGCCGAACAACCAGATGGTCGTCTGCGACCCCCGCAACGGCAAGTACATGGCCGTCGCCCTGCTGTACCGTGGCGATGTCGTTCCGCGCGACTGCAACTCGGCCGTCGCGGCTCTCAAGGCCAAGGCGTCGTTCAACCTCGTCGAATGGTGCCCCACTGGTTTCAAGATCGGCATCAACTACCAGAAGCCCATGCGTGTGCCTGGTGGCGAGCTTGCGCCGGTCGACCGCTCGGTCTCGATGCTGTCCAACACGACTGCCATCGCCGAGGCCTGGAGCCGTCTCGACCACAAGTTCGACCTCATGTACTCCAAGCGTGCCTTCGTCCACTGGTACGTCGGTGAGGGTATGGAGGAAGGCGAGTTCTCCGAGGCCCGTGAGGATCTTGCGGCGCTCGAGAAGGACTACGAGGAGGTTGCCAGCGATGCGCTGGACGAGGAGGAGCTCGACGAGGCCGAGTACTAGACGAAGCGAGAGGGGCACTGGCGCAGGTATTAGGTTGGGTAATCCTATATTATTGGACCCTTCTTCTGGTGGGGAGTTCACGAGCGTTGAAATAAGACCATGCTAGACGCATGGTGTAACTACGCTTTTTAAGAGCCTCTTTAGTACTATTGCTTTTTATTTTGCACAGTTAGGAAGCGGAATGTTTTGCTTCCCCTTGCAGCTGACCTGTGTATTTTGAATCTGACGACCACAAATGCACTTTGCCATTGGTGAAAACCATGCACCAGCCCAATAAAGGGATATGACAGTCCAGCTAACCTCCCATGCCTTGTAGTCGGACTGAGAGTCGTCAACGTGTGGTTGAAATGGCCGGCAGGGGTATTCGCGCCCCGCAATGAACATCCCCCACCAGAGCCTCTTCTCAACCCTCACGGCAGACGGCAGTCTCGAGAGATCCCCACCGACCACGGTCGACCCAGTGCCACGATCCCGCGCCGCAGCTCAGCCCAGGACCAGCCTTGTTGATTGATCGCTAGTAGGACGGACAACGATCGGCGGTCAGCCCGTGCGCTTCTCGCGTAGAGAAAGAGAAATCCGGGATGCGCTGATGCATGCGTCCTGGCTCCTCCACTCCCGCTCTCGCCTTTTTTCTGCTATATTGCGCGGACTGCCGCTTTGCTTTATGTCAGCTAGGCCCATCGGCCCTGCCCGGAATCCTGCCCGCGGGCGCTAGGACAGGGGCATTGGGCAGGCCTCGCACCGCCTGGCCGATATCGACTATGGCCACGACACCGCCATCCTTTCCAACTTAGCTCCTGAGAACTCAGGTGCTGTATCTTCATCAAACTCTCCAGTTCCTTATCTTCTGGCTCAGCTCTTGATTCGCTGTTCAGGCTCTTGCAGGCCAACTTTATCTTATTCTTCAGTCATTCTTGACAACTCTCAATACATCTCCAACATCGGCTGTATCACCGGTGGACTTCAGATTACTTTCACTACCGCAGAAGCCTTCAGATATGCTCAGAATGCGCTACGCAATTTGTCATTATCGCTTCCAGTATTACCTGCAAGAGTGTGCTGAGTGTCTTCTTCACTGAGAATTCGCATAGTGCTCAACTGAAGTGCACTTCAAGAAAGCAATCTCCTCGGACGGCCTCCCCGGATGTCCGATCCACAATTCCACCACCGTCGGTCCCATAGTCGCCATGGACGCCTGCCTCCCCCTCGACTTCAAAGCGCAAGACCAGATCCTTGTCGGCGCGCGCGCCTCGGCCGAGACCACAAGTTTCTACGCCAAGCTTGACGTCATCGACAAGTCGCAGACCGCCGTCACGGACTAAATTTCACGGCTGCCGGCCAGATCAGCGCGGATGCGCGCGTGGGACTGCCGCTGACTGTTGGGGTGGGGCTTGAGATCACGCCTCTGAAGTACCGCAAGCTGCTGTCCGTTACAAAAGAGCCGTCCGTGTCTGCCTCGGCTACGTACATACGCTTGCGACTCGGTGAGCCTAGGCACGTGCAACAATAGTGTAGCGTTTGAACTTACACTTGGTAATGAGCTGTCGATGAACTTCTTCGATATCTCGACTGTGAACCTGTTCAAGGCTGATACTCCGCCGTTTGTCAAGGACTGCAACTTGCTGAGTGGATCGGCTTCGAGAAGCAGCTCGAGCAGTACATGAAGCACTGGTAACACTATAGATGGCTCTATCTATGTCTTCGGATTCTACGAACTCTGGCACGGCCGATGGGTCGTCGTCCAGCTCTGGTTCTACTGATGGTTCGTCATCCAGCTCCAGCTCTACTAATGGTTCGCCATTCAGCTCCGGCTCTACTGATGGCTCGACCACAAGCTCCGGTACATCCGATGATTCCACCACGTGCTCCAGTACGACGGATGGCTCCAGTTCAAGCTTTGGTACGACGGACGGCTGGACCTCCGATTCTGAAACCACCGCCGAAAGTAGCACTACGGACGGTTCAACTAACACCGATGGAACTCCGAACTTGGATTCTAATGACGGCACCTCCAACTCGGATACATCGGACAGCGCCACCAACTCTGGCAGGACTGAGAACTCGGTAACAATTAACAACTCCGGCAACTTTGGCAACACTGAGAGTTCGGTCACGACTGATAACTCTAGCAACTGCGAGAAGTAACCTCCTTTCTGTACTGTGATCCGTTGTCTGTTTCTTTGCATAGATCAGCTCCGTTCGAGGAAGTGGAAATTGTGCGCTAATTGCTTCAAAGAAAGCGAAGACTATAGATTATCATTCAAATTGTGCCTCTGATGATCGTTTGAATTCGATGCTCTCGTGCTAAGAAAAAAAAAAGGAGAAGTTGAAAGGCGTTTCCTCGTATGCAATCGCATTTAGTCTTCCTCAACTTACATTCCTTCTGGAAGAAAAGAATGCTTTTGGCGAAACGGCATCCCATCCCGGTTCACATTCTGGTAAGCAGCCTGGTACTTTCCCAGCATCTCCACTATAGCCTCATGACCCCGGTTATGTGCAATTTGGGCCGGCGTCAACTGCCCTGGGCCCGTCGCGCCAACGTCCAAATCCGTCCGTTCCAACAACAGGCCGACAATGCGCAGGTTTCCGCAACTGACAGCACACCGAAGCGGTGACAGTCCCCTATGGCTCATCACATTCACGTTGACGTCCTTCCTGTCGAGCAAGGCATCAACAATGCCTTCATATCCATTGATCACCGCCCACAAAAGAGGCCCGAGTCCGAGCTTGGCCACAAGGTTGACGTCGACCAAATGTCCGCTGGACGAGGAAAGCAACTCTCTGACGACGTGTTCCCGGCCGTGCATAGCCGCAAAGGCCATGGGCGTCTCTCCTTCAGAGTCTTTTACGTTAACGTCGACATCGTCCCGCCCGGCCAGCACCGCCACAAGACTCGCATGACCGGCTTTCACCGCGTGTAGGAGCGGAGTCATTCCTTTGGAGTCTTTTAAGTTAACGTCGACATCGTCCCGCTCGGCCAGCATCGCCGCGATAGTCGCGTGTTTGGCTGTGACTGCGTGTAGGAGCGGCGTCTTTCCCCACCTGTCCGGAAGATCGGGCAAGATGCGTTCCTGTGCCAGCAGCTTTTTAACGATAGCCGTGCGCTTTTTTAACACGGCTTGGGTTAGTGGCGTGCAGTCGAAGTTGTCCCGCGAGTTGATGTCGACGGCTGGATATTTTTGGATCAGATTGAAGATGGCGCTGTGGCCTATTTCTGCTGCTCGGAATAGGAATGACCGGCCTCTATTGTCTTTGGTGTTAACCTTGGCGTTCGGTTGCGATAGTAGGATCTCTGTTGTTTTGACTTTTCTGCCTTGTATCGCGAAGTGCAAGGGCGTGTGGCCTTGCCTGTTTTGCCGGTTCGGGCACTGGCCTTGTCCTAGGAGGCAGCGTAAGAAGGTCTTGAGCCCGAACAATGCCGCAACATGCAGACCTGTGCTTCTAGAATCGGGGAGGTGCCCTGGTACGTGCAGCAAAAGATCTAGAACATCTTCGTTGTTGAGGAGCTGCAGAGCCAAGTCCCTGACTTCTTCTTGGACGCCTCGCGCATGTTCGGCCCAAAACGTGGCCGCATAACTCAATAGTGGATATGCATTCAGCCGAGAATGATCAGGTGACCAGTCAAAGTCAGAGCCGAGCTGTCCCTTGAAAATTCCAGGCAGTAAGAGGTAGGTGATGCATTTCGAGGCAATCTCTTCGAATGCATGGGGTATCCATCGTGATATTCGATCCTTGGTAAAGTATTCTTGGGCAGTGTAATGCACCAGACGGATGATGCTGCTCTGCGAGTCAATGGTGACCAAGCCTACACAAACAGAGACCACGTCCTCAAGGTCTGGGCGATTCTCTTGGTCAATTTCTTGGTCACCCGGACGAACTGTGAGCGCATCCCAGAATTCGGAGATTGACAGTTGCCTTCGGGCACATACTATCAAGGATATGACCTCCCGGGCAAGTTCCCTGTCTCCACGGGCCTGGCTGTCGATACGCTCAATTGCGGCATCATAAGCAAGCGGGAGAGCATCCGACCCCTTTGGAAGTTTTCGTACTGCTTCTTTCAAGTCACTCTTCCTTCTTTTGTCTCGTAAGGAATCGAGATGGAGCTTGGCAAGGAGAAACCTGCAGAATACTCAGCATGATAGTCTTAAGACAATCGGCATAGGCTTCACAACACAAGGAAAAAAGTAGAAAGACCACACGAATGCAATTCAAACAAGGCCCACTTACATGCCGTCCGTAGCTTTGACGATGTCTCTTTTTATTTGCGATTGCAGCTCCCCGTCTCTTTGGACAAATCGTGGTAAAGACAGCATGTGCTTCTCGAGGTATTTCTCCACGTCCATGTCGGCTGCTCTAATCTCAATTCTAGGGGCATCCGCGAAATCTTCCATGATGAAGATGGGACGGGAGGTGACCATCAATCTAAGCCCGGTTCGCGTTTGGACATAGAGAATGCGACGTATAAAATCCCGTTGATTCTGTTGGCCACTGGTGAACTCATCCAGAGCGTCGACCATGAGGTAGGTGGTGTCGAAAAAGGATGCGAGGGAAAGCAGCGTCTCGGAAAAGTCGTCCACAGACGGGGATTCGTTGGAGAACTTGTCGTGAAAGCTCTGGACACATTCGGGAATAGAGCTTAGTGGCCGAAGCAGCTGCTGAATGATAGAAGCCAGTAGTTTGAACACTCTCTGCTCTTCCTCCATCTTATAGTTGAAGTACACCACAGCAACTCCTGTGTTTGGTGTCTTCAAGTGTCGCACGTGTTCGACGGCAATTGACGTTATCATTGTCTTGCCTGCTCCTGGAATGCCGGGGCAGAATATGGTCTTGTTCCCACCTTTCATCCAGGACTTGAATGTTTCCGAGTTGAGAAACCACTCTCCGGTTCCTTCCTGCTTGTTGCCGATCAGGTCTCTGTGCAGCGAATCATAATCGGTGGTGTATGTGTTGAGCCATTCCAAAATTGCGTCGCGACGCTTGTTGCTGAGGAGCATGGAGGTATCTGCTTTAATATCATGCGCTTCCTCTTTTATCGCTTGCGACAATTGGCTTTTGAATAGTCAGCGGTTTTAGAAATGGGAGTTTCCAGAGCTTCAGTGCAGTGTATCTGAGAAATTGACGTAGAACGACTGAGACGGAGAAATCCTCACGTACAAATGGTCGTTCTCAAGGGTAATTTGGATGGATGACTTTAGCCGTTCGATCTTCGAAAAGATAGCTTCGAACTCCTTCTTGCTGAACTTCCAGGAGATGGCCTTCCCGATACTGCTGAGCTTTCCGTTTGAAGCTGGATCGAGCTTCGACTGGAGTTCTTCCAATGCGATCCCGTATTGATCAAGGGGGCCCTTCTCCGCGGCGAGGGATCGGACGCTATTGACCCAGGGATCGCCGGGATCAACCCTCTCGAGCCGATCGCGGAGCTGAATCAGAAGGGAGTATGTGGACATGGCCTCAGCGAGGCAGCGGTTTCTGTCTTTTGCGGCATCTTTGACGTCGGATAGGAAGCCTATCAGCTTGTGAGTGGTTCCCAAGAGGGTGATGATGCTGAGGGTTATGCTGAGAGGATCCATGTGGAGTTCTTCGTAAGGTGGTCTTAGAAGCAGTCATGAGGAATGGCTTTGGAAGTTTTGCGGCGCAAGGCTGGGAAGAAGGTGGGATGCCTATGAGCACGTGATCTCAGCCCAATTAGACCGCAGGCATGCAAGAGGATCCGCTGTTGGACAAAGCCAAAGGGTGGGGTATCGCAGCCGACGGGTAGCGCGGAGAACATAGAGCCTCTCAACTGCGCTGATTAAACCTGGGTGGGGAAGTGCTTGGATTACCTGCGAAAGCTATCTGGATGAATGCTCCAACTCCCCATGCTATCTTCGTTAAGAGTAATTCAAGCCAACCGTTAGCTGCAACAACCCCCTGCAGAGTGATGTGCCCTCGAATGTTTGGCATGCTAAGGATATTTAATGATCAAGACTCGGCTTGTAATTTTGAGTACAGAAATGGTGACAGTCCGTAAGTCTTTCGATCGGTGAGTCGGACTTCGCTCCCACCTTTCCGCCCAATGAGGGCTGCGCATGGAGCGTCAGCATGATCGCGCACTGGTCCGTTTGACTTCGTCGCGAAAGCATCAAAGAAGGTCGGCGAGCGGATCAGATGGCCTTTGGGCACGAGCGATGGCATGACGAGCGTCAGTCGAGGCGTGGTGTTTTAATCCGATCCGACGGGCGGCGGCGAAACGGGGCGGCGCTGATTGGCGGGCGCGTCGATTTCCAATCGTTTGTCAGCGACGTCAGCGCCCCAGGGCAAGTCCGGCTGCTGCCACATTCGGACCGCCGAACTTCCTCAGCAATCAATAACAAAGCATTACGCGGATGCCATGTCCTCCCTCACAAATACCCCGACGCTATTGCCCAGCTGCCCGCGATCCTTCCACGCGCTTCTCCACCCGCCCTAGCCTCCTCCTCCTCCTCCTACGCCTATAAAGCCCTCCCTCACTCCACTCCCTCCATGCGCTTCGTACTTTCCAGCATCATCGTCTGCATCGCAGCATTCGCCCTCTACCACTACCAACCAACCGACCTGGACCGCCAATCGGCCGCCCTCACCATCAAGACCACCACCGCCAACCTCCTCCAGCGCATCAAGTCCCTTGCGCACCGGACCCCCATGTCTACCACCAGCGGCACCACCACCACCGAATCCTTCCCCGGCCTCCCCGTCGTCCCACCCTCCGACCCCGCCCTCACCAAAGCCACCAATATGTCCATCCCGCGCGGCATATCGCGCTTCTTCCTCGCGATCGAGCAATCCGAAGGCGCCGGCGCGCGCGTCCGCCGCAGCATCGGCACGCCCAAGCTCCGCAACTTCTCTCCCTTCCTCATGCTCGACCACTTCTCCATCGCGCCGGGCGCCGGCTTCCCGGACCACCCGCACCGCGGCCAGGAGACCATCACGTATCTGCTGCAGGGCGGCGTGGACCACGAGGACTTCGCCGGCAACAAGGGCACCATCCACGCGGGCGACCTGCAGTTCATGACGGCCGGGCGGGGCATCATGCACGCGGAGATGCCGGTCGCGAACCCGGACGGGTCGCCGAATGTGGGGTTGCAGCTGTGGGTGGACCTGCCGGCGAAGCTGAAGGCGTGCGAGCCGCGGTATCGCGATCTGCGGGCGGCCGAGATCCCGACGGTCGAGGTGGACGACGGGAGGGTGCGGGTCAAGGTCATTTCGGGCCGGAGCCACGGCGTCGATAGCGTCCAGGAGCTGGCGTATACGCCCGTGTGGCTGCTGGATGTGGCTATCAAGCCTGGTGGCAAGATCGTGCAGGCCCTGCCCAAGGGGTTCAATGCCTTTGCGTACACGCTGAGCGGCACGACGCGCTTCCTGAATGGCGGCGAGAGCGTGGCGCCGAGTGATGAGGAGATCGCGAAGAACTCGGCGCCTGTGGGCCCGTATCACAATGTCGTGTTCGAGCAGGCGGGCGACAGCGTCGTTGCCTCCGTTGCCGCCGACGCGACGGAGGAGGCCAAGTTCATCCTCGTTGCGGGACTGCCGCTGAACCAGAAGGTCGTGCAGTATGGCCCCTTTGTTGTGAATAGCCAGGAGGAGGTGTACCAGGCCATGATGGATTACAGCACCCACACCAACGGCTTTGAGCGCGCCAAAAACTGGGAGAGTGAGATTGGAAAGAGTATGATGTAGAGAGGACGAGACTGAAGGAAGTTGTATCAAGTGCAGAGGAGTGGTGATGATACCCAGCGTGGTTGCGAAATCTAGAAGGAGAAATGAATTAGAGCATGTATAATGTATCTCATGGACTTTTTCTTTTTCTTAGTAGTCTTTTATTCAAAGATTCTCCGCACAACAAAGACACGACATCCTCACCGAGATTGACAATCAAGCTCCTTGACATGCGTCCATAAATGCACCGTCAGATTCCAATTCTTTGTACCCATTACCTAAAAAACCCGCTTGTCTATACAGTTCATGCATATATGGACCCACCCGCTCCTCCCCGAGACATAGGTAGGATTGCACACCCACCATCAACACCACTGCCTGATGGTCCCAAGGTTCCCCTACCATATCCACCAGCGCATACACCTGAAAAAAACGATTTCCTACAGAAGCAATGAAACAAGTAAAAACAAGAACAGCAAGCAAAACTAACAAGAACGCAACAGAATAAGAAACAGCGAACAGAGAAAGAAAAAGAACCGCTAGACCAAGAGCGAGTATTACCAGTGAGTTTAGATAATTGGAGACAAGGAAACGGAAAAGTTCCAGTCGTGGGAGGGAGCTTCGATGTAGCAGTGAGGCAACAAGAGGGGGTTTAGGGGAATAGAATGAAAAGAGACGCTATGCCATCATGCCCGTCTTTTCGTACCAGAGCGGTCCAACCAAAAGTGAGTAGAAAAAAAGGGGTGATATAGGAGAGTAAGAGAAACGTAGCGAACGGCGTTGCGGTAAGGCGCTGATAAAGTCAGAAAAAAAGCTGACACTACCTAGCGCCCGGTCTCTGGAAAGACCGCTTTTCCTCCCCGTAACCAGAAATGTGAACTACTTATGTACAACTCCTTATCTTCTGGCTGAGCGCCTCAAAACTCACCTTCTTTTCACCAAGCGCTTCAACGTCCCAACAGGCGTTGTCTCTCACGCAGCCGCGGTTACCATCACGGTTAAAAGCCCAGGGCGAGTGGCTTTAGAAACCGAACGGGTTGTCGGGGGCTGCAAGAATCAAGCATCTTAGTATCGTTTTCTCCATCCGAAAGATATAGTTAGCAAAAGGGTAAAACTTACTAGCCTGACTCAGGTTGGCCCTCTTGCCGGTCGGCTGCGGCGCCAACTTCTTAGCCGCAGGGTTAACACCGAATCTGACAGGCGGCGGCGGGCCCGTCTTCTGCGGTACGAGCGGGGCCGCCGTCGGCTGCTGGGGAATCGGCGGGATGGGCGGCGCGCTGAAGCCGCCTGGGCCTTGCTGCTGGTTCCCGAATCCATTGACGACGCCGGTGCGCTGGGGCGCCAGCGCAGGCGGCAGGTAAGCGTTGATGCCCGTGGCCTGTGGCTGGAGAGGTTGCACTTGGAAGCCAGTTGGTTGCGCCTGCAGCATGCCCGGCGCGAAAGAATTCGGCCGCGGCGACGGGTCTGCGAAGGGTGAACCGAACTGGTTGCCCATTTGCGCTTGACCAAACTGGCCGAAGCCCGTCGGCTGGGGCTGCTGGAATTGCGGCTGGAAACCAGTCGGCTGAGGCATAAGTTGGCCTTGTTGCTGGCCAAATTGGCCGGGGAAACCAGTCTGTTGAGGCTGCATGAAGCCGGTTTGTTGCATGGCCAATTGCTGTTGCTGTTGCTGGAATTGCTGCATACGTTGCTGGTTCTGCAGCTCCTGCAGGCTTTGGCCTGGAGGCGCAGGCATACCCGTCATCTGCGGCTGGAGCGGTGGAGCAAACTGCGTGAAGTTCTGCGGTGCCGACGAAGCGCGTTGGGGCGGTGGGGCAATGAGTGAGCTCTGGCCCGTCTGCTGCGGTGCCTGCGGTCTTGCCCTTGGAGGCGCGTTCGGCAAGTTTGCAACCTGCTCGAAAAGGCCAGGGGTCGCACCGGTGGGCTGGGGAACTTGCGCTGGAGCGGGCGCCGGAGCTGAGGCTTGAGCAGGGGCGATGGTAGCAGGCGCTGGTGCAGGTGCTGGGGCGGGAGTAGGCTCCAGGGCGGGCGTGAGGAGAGAAAGTTCGGCCATCGCACCAGTCGGAGGGGCGGGCGCCGGGGTTGGGGCCGGGGCGGTGGCTTGCGTTGCCGGCTCGCTCGGTGCTGTCGTCGCAGGCTGCTCAGGTTGCTTCGATGGCTTGACCTCCCAGGCATTGTCTTCGAAACCGCCCCCGGTAGATCCAGCAGCGGACGATGCACCAGTGGTGTCCTTCTTCACGCCATCCACCTTTGCCTTCAGTGCCTCGGGGTCGATAACGTCGTTCGTCTGCACGGCCGGCGCGGGACGGCCCTTCCGCGTGTTGTTCTTGAGCGCTCCGCCGGGACCTGCAAAGAGACCTCCGTTGGCACCCTCATCCTCTCCGTCCTGTCTCCGATTCTCACCTGTACGGCCATATTTGGTGTCCAAAAACTTCATCACACGCAGAATGTCGCCCTCCTTGAGACCAAGAGTCCTGAGGACCTTCTCTGAGATATCCGGCAGGTTTTCCTCGCCCATCTGGTCCCGTGTGAACGACTGAGCGTACCGCTCGCAAATCTGCGGGTTAACACCACAATCAAGGAAGAACTGGAACCAGTCGTACGACGATTTCGGTTCGACAACCGTGATGCCTGCACGCGGAGCCGAAGAAGAGCGTTTGTCCTTCGTCGTGCTCCTCCTCTTGATGTCCGACAGCGGCTTGTCCTCGTCCAATGACACGCCAGTGGCCTTCTCGACATACTCGAGGTCTTCGACGGACATTTTGGGAACAGGCACCGCAATCTTGACGCCATTCAGCTTGTGAAGATGGATCTTGCCATCTCTCAAGCCAATAAACTCGGCCTCGACTTTGAACGACCCAGTGCGGTCGGTCCAAGTGCGAGTCTTTCCGGGGTCGGGCTCTGCACGTTTATACCGTTGGTATCTAGATTGGGATAGAGCGCGCTTGTGGTTTGGGGTATACTCACTCGATTTAGCCGTGGAGGACTTCGAGGCCGAGCTATCGCGCTTGCTTCTCTGTGAAGAGCGCACAACGTCATTATCTCCTTGCATCAAACTGCTAGCACGCTGAGGCAACTGCAAGCCGGGGCCTACCTCTGCCGAGCGCAACTCGCTTTCTCTGCTCTTCTTTTTCATTGCCTCCCGCGCCATACGTTCCTCGTCCAGTCGGTTCTGCTCCACGGTCGACCTGGCTGCGGCCAGCGCGGGGTCAGGCCTTGCCGCAACGACGCCGGTAATCTCGACGTAGCTAGCCGGTACGACGCCCTCCTTTCCGTTCTTCAGCCGTCGCACCATCCACCATTCGTCGCTCTTGGAATCGTCGAGAACAATGACCTCGTCGCCCTCGGCAACCGTAACCTCGTCGAGGCCCTGAGCCATGAACTCGTAGAGCATCTTGCCCTTCTTCTGGCCGCTGCCGCCGGAAGCCGCGGCAATAACCTCGCGCAAACCTTCGCCCCTGGCCGCGCCAGCCAGCTCTCCCAGCATGGCCACAATCTCCTGAGCGGTGTCCTTGGCTCCGGCGTGGAAATCCACGCTCTTGCTCGGTCTGACCAGGTCCATGAAAACGTGCTTGCCCTCGATCGAATAATGCTGCAGTTTATCAGCAGTCCACTCCCGCTGCGGGCCATCCTTCGACTTCTCCGGAGCTATCATGATCAGGCCCTTGGGGATGTTAACTCCTAGCGTCATGGGCATCTTCTTGCTCTTGCCCATATGCGAAACCATCTCGTGGATGTTGTACAGGTGGTAGCCCTGCGGCAGGTGGATTTCCTTCTTGATAACATCGTCGTCCCACTCGACGCGATGCGAGGCCCGGTTGTAAGGCGGCGAAGGCATGACGCCGGGAGAGGCGGGCGAGCGGGGGGGGTCACGGCTGATGGTCGGGGTGGGGATGGGCGAGGGCTGCGAGGAGACCTGGGAGAGGGGTCTCTGCGGCAATCTGGGAGCGGGAGGCTCCTCGTCGGACTCTTCGGGGGTGTATTGGGGCTGGCGCGGCGGGAGGCTAATGGCCGGGGGAGGAGAGACAACCGTGCGTTGAGGGGCTGCGGCCTGCGCTTGGCCGGTCTTTTGCTGAATGAGGCCTGCAAGCGCAGCGGCCGGGCTCTCGGTCGGGGCGGCGGGCGATGGAGGAGTCGGCGCCGACTCCTCCTCCTCCGGCTCGGGCTGGGGCTTTGCGATCTGGGGGCGCGCAGGCGTGGGCGGGGCGGCTTCTGCGGCTTCAAGAGCCTCTGTGATTTCAATGTAATTAGAGGGGGCGAAGCCGAACTCGCCGTCCAGACCGACCAAGGTCCAGTCGGGGTCGGAGGTGTCGTAGACCTCGAGGGGAGCATCTTCGGTGAAGGACAACTCCTCGTCGGTCTGGCGGGTGTAGTCGTACAGAGCTTTCGCCCTGGCTACTGGCTGGGCCTGCGATGGCGGCGGAGTCAGCGATGGGAGACAATGGCTTGTCGGCGCGGCGCAGGACGGCTTGCCGCCGTCTCGTGCGCGACGGGCGTGCCCCTCGGCGGGCGGCCGCAGCTGCACGCACTCACCTCTTCCACGTAGTTGTTCGGTATTAGGCCCTCGGGCTCCTCCTCGTCCTCGCTCGCGGCCTTCTTCTTGGCTTTCCACCAGTCATCGTCGGAGCTCTTGTCGAGGACGAACAGCAGGTCGCCGTCCTTGATGTCCAGCTCGCCCTCGCCTTGCGGCGCGTAGTCGTAGACTGCGCGGTAGACGCCGAGGAAGACCATGGCGGGCGTGTGCGGACGGCGCGTCCGGGGAAAGGGGTGGGGGTGTCGCGGTGGTCGGGGAGCGCCTGGCGGGCGGCGGTGGTGTGGAATGCAGGCGTAGGGAGGCCGTGAGATGGGCGGGCTTCGGCCGGCTTCGCTGGGCGGCTGGCGGCGCGGGACCGGCGGGCGGGCGGGCGGGCGGGACGTTCAGGGAGAGGGAGAGCGGGCTCAGCGGCAGAGAGGAGTGCGCGCGACGAGCATGCGGGCGTGGGCTCGGAGCGGCGCTGCGATGAGGGAGCGCGGGCGGTGGGCGTGGAGGATGTTGCAGCTTGGCCGTCGAGCGCAGCGCTGGCCGGCCCAATCGCAGCCGCAGCCCGACCTTCGTCATCCGGCAGCCAGCCCTGCGCCCGCTGGCTCCGCGCGACACGACGCCTGCTCGCCCGCTGCCGCCCCCGCCCTGCTTCACCTTGCGCGCCAGCTCATGCAAGCAACCCGGCCTCCCGCCCCAGACCCCGGCCTGCCTCGCCCGGCCGCGTGCGCTCCCGCTCCCGGCTCCCCAGGCGCGTCTTTCTCGTGCAGCGGCAAGCCCACGGTGGTGAGGATGGCGGCCGCACACGCGCAGCTCTCCTGCGCAGGAGCAGTCCGGCAGCTCCCTGGCGCCTTTCCCGCTGGCCCGGCGCCTGGGCCTCGCGCAGCATTCACCCCGAGCATCCCAGCCTCTTCCATGCCGCTTGTACATACATACAATCCGACAGCCTTTGCTCGGAGAGGCATGAAACTCTCGCTGTGCCCTGAGAATCCCATGTCCACGCCATCCAGCACCAGATTCGTTTCCGCGGTCGAATGCAAGATAAGAGCGAGTGACTTGGTCGCCAGCTGTCCGCGGATGTGACGGGGAGAGTGTGTGAGGTGCTGCACCGCCACCGTGTGCCCTGTCTACCCCTGGTCTGGCCCTCCCAGCGCAGCTACCGTCATGGGAAGAGAAAGTTCCGCATGCAAGGCAGATTCGCCGGTGACGACGACGCGGCAGATATTTGGGCTGGACGTGGCAGACCCCATACGTGCACATTTCTTCCCTATGTCAAGCTTGGGTTCGCCTAAGCTGGTATGCTTAATCTACGCTGGCAGCCCCAAGACGATGCTACTGTGAGCATGCAATCCCTGCTACTGCTATTGCTGTGGGTGGCCTCCCTACCCACTTACTTTCTGTCACTGGTCAGAGGCTGCTGCCGCCACGTACCGCCGAAACAGGGCTATATTCTGATCATGGGGCATTTGGCGCAATTTGACAGTGGAAACCGCCAGCAATGCGACGCAAAGCTATCGTCTCGTTGCCCGAAAGCGGAGTGCTGAATTACTGGATCCCTGCAAGATGGCTGAGACAGCGCGTGCCCGAGCCCGGTGCAGGTTGAATGCCGGGGCGAATCAACGCTGGGTGGGTTTTCTAGCTGGCAGCAAGGTTCGATGAGCGGCAGCTATATTGTAGAAGTGTTCCATGATGTCCGCGCTTACTGGCGGTGCAACATAGAGCAATGACGTAGTCCTGCCATGCAACCAGCCCGATCAGTGCGTCAAAACGGATTGACTGTTCTGTCAGCAAGCAGGGACATTGCATCTCGATTAGAGTAGCCGCTGATCAACCTGCAGCAATGCGTTAACCTACCATGGAGGAACGGGAGGCACGGGCATTAATCCCTGTCACCTGCAACGACCATTCTTCTTACTACGCACTTATCCAAACTTCCCCTCCGAGTTTTACATCTTCTGCTTCTCTCGCGTGCCGTAGTGCTTCTCGTTTGCAGCTGCATAGCTTTAATGTGAAATTCTGCCTATCAATATTGAAAGAATTAAGAAGCAGCCATGCAAAGCGTTGGCATTATTCACCACAATCTTTGAAAGTTCACTTCAGATCCAACTTTAGAAAAACATCAAGTTAGTAGCTAGATTGATTACCATCGTGATAATAATTTGTCTACTTGTACAATCAATTACTCTCTTAGTCTGGTTCGGAGAATCGGCACCGGGATGCTTAACAGAGGGTTTTCATACTGATTCTATCCGCTATCATTTCGCCTCTTTCTACTTGGTAATCATCGTTGCCAAAGCGTTTGTTCTTGGTCATGAATAAAGAAGTGATGCCATACGGGTGCTGTGCTTGGCCAACAAGTGGACTCCTGGTAAGTTTGTCGTCTTTAGCGCGCGTTTTTTCTGGAAGCTTCCATGTATGTTTCCCGGACCCATCGGTGAGCAAATATGCGTGGGTTACTAAGGCCTTATTCCTGTTCATGTGGAGCTGTACTTATATTTGCTCATGCACATGACTTCTCACACGGTAAGCAAGTTGAGCAAGTTTTACTTCAGCAAAGACGCCCTCCACCCACATAAATAATCCAAAACTTTTCTTCATTCTCTTCCGCTTCTTCTTCCTCTTCATCCACCGAGGTTCCACATATAGAGCTAGACCAGAAAGACTCGTTGCCCTCCACAGGCTCTTCTCTCGCTCCAGCCCGTCAACTATACCCTCATTCCCGCAGTCCGCCCCAAAACTATATCCAGCCTTTCCCTCCGCCTTCCATCCAAAATGAAGGTCACGCTCGCCGGTCAGCTATCCCACTCACCTCCACCCCCTCAAGCGAATCACCGACTACTCACCCAGTCCTCCTGTTCTTCCTCTCGGCCTTCCTCAACGTCGCCATCACCAACGCCGGCTACCACGGCAAGGTCATCAACAACTGCCCCTTCCCCATCTGGGGTAGGACTTCTGCCGGCGGTGGCTACGACAGCGGCGAGACCGCCTTGATCCCCGCGTCCGGCGGCGAGTACGGCCACCCCCTCCCTCACCCATGCAGCAAAGCATCCCACTAACACATACACAAATCCCCCCAGGTACCACGCTCCGATCGACACCTACCTCGGCGGCCCCGGCATCTCCATGAAGATCGAGCCGCAGCAAGACCCCACCTGGACGACCGGCCACGTCTACCAGATCGAGTACGCGCAGTACATGCAGCCCATCGACACGATCGCCCGCGTCTCCTACGATCTCAGCGTCGTCGACGGCAACCCTTTCGCACAGGTCCACCGGAAGATGGCCATCGTGGGCGGCCTTCCCGGTGCCGACTGCAAGGTGCTGAAGTGCGCGGCTGGCACGGTCGTGTGCGATGACGAGTGGCAGTACTACGACAGACAGATGCTGGCTGAGGATGCGGCAAAGCTGAGGGACCGTGACGAGCCGACCGAGTGCCACCCTGGTCCGGACGCCGAGATCGTCTTCACGCTCTGCTGAACGAAGCGTGTCTCGTTCGAGGTGCGATGGCTTTCCAACATTCCACCTTTCGGCTGTCTGAACGACTAGCATCACTTTCGACCGGTCTCCCCTTTCTTTCCTCTTTGATTTCGACTCATTTCGGCGACGGCGGGCTGGTCTTCTGACTTTCTCTACTGGCTTTCAATACTCACCCAAAAGATCCCTTTCCCCTTTCTACACATCAAATAATCCCTTTCCCTTTTCCCTTTCACTCTTCTGCTTTGGGCATCTGGATTGATAGACGGAGACCAAAAAAAGACACAGAGGTTATAGACTGGGTTCAAAAAAAAAAAAAAACGGCAGAGGGGGACCGGTATAGACGAAAGAAAGATTAGACTTTTTCCAAAGAACTTCACTACTTTACTGTACCTACTTCCCGAAAGTGACTCTCGCCAACAGCTGATCGCTTACATGCCTGTCTGTATTTTGAACGCTATTGACATGAATCCATCATCGGAAACCGCGTCTGCCACAGATCCATGCAAAACCAACACTCGACCTTCCGATTGGAAGCCACCCAAACAAACCCGCCCAATCGCAACGCTTACCAAGTTCCTTGTCCGCCGTAAATCCAATCGCGCACAGTTCGATACAAAACAAAAGCAAAGAGGAAAGTTGTCATTTACACACTAATTTGATACACCAATCGGAGGCTACTCATCCAAAGAAGACTATTAAGAAAAGGGCAAGCTTCAGCGGGGAATATACAGGAGAAAAGAAAGACAGCCGCCATCGCTGCAGCATCAGTAGCAACAGCTAGCAGCCCCGTGGTATATCCGCCTCCCCAACGATGTTAAAAGGGGAAAAAAAAACCTCCAGTCAGGAATATTGTAATCCTACAAACTTATCACAATCCAACCGGGTTGGGTTTGTCCCTGTTTTGCCGGTATACCCAAGAGACAAATTTCAAACAATAGAAGAGAGCCACCCATCAATTTTCGCCCTCTTCTCTTCCCATCAGCTGCACCTGTAACAACACGCTTCATGCCGCAATCTCTCTGAAGTCTCGCTCATTTGTGCCCCAAGCTCCACCCAGTCTAATGCGCTAACAGCAACTTTGAGAAAAAGGACCGAGGCAACAACACAGCCGTGAAATGCTTTCGTTGTCAGGAAAATAGAAAAGGAAAGAAAAAAGGGAGCGGATCAATGACCAACGTCATTGTCGTCGGAAAAAGAGACTTCCGATCTGCAACGGACAAGAAAAAAAGCAGAAAGGAGGCCGTTGCACCAGACGAAAGGCGTCAAAGTCTTGCCGCCCTATTCGTCCAAGCTCGTGAATATTCATCAGTAAGAAAAGAAGAGAAACCACCGTTAACAACATACAATCCCGCGCATTTCTGCCGTCTTCCACTCCACAGGGGGTAGTTTAGAAATCCCAGAAGGACTTGTCAGAAGGCTGATTCTCGTTCCTCCTTGAGCTCTGCTTCCTCCCGGAAACGTGCTTCTCGGGCTCCTCGCCAGTGTCGGCGCCGAAGATCCAGTCGCGGTTGGTGCCCTTCTTGCCGCCCATGCCGTCGCCGCCGATGTTGATGCCGCGGTCTTTGGCCGGTGATTGGTCGGTAAGTTCCCAATTAGGGTCCAGAGTCTTGAGAACCTTCTTCTTCGCCTCGGGCAGCGATGTGCCGTTCTCGTCACTCGGCTTGCCGGCGTGGGGCGGCTTGGGGCTGTCATCGGTGATGTCGAAGGAAGCACCGAAGACCTTGGAGCGCCTCTCGTTGTTGACGGTCTTGGTGACGTTGCTGAGCGGGCCGTTGCCAGATTCTTCGTCATCCTCTTCGCCGAGAACGTGATCATGGTAGAGACCCTTGTTTGACTTGCTGCCCTTGCCGATTTCCTTGAACCTAGCAGCCACAGGAGTGGCTTCGTCGTCGAAGTCAAAGTGAGTCTTAGCATCCTTGCGGGGCTGGTGCTTGACAGGGCGCTGGACCGGGGAAGCCTCGGCCTCCTAGAAAAAAAGCACATGTCAACTCTGCACAAACCGTACATTCGCGGCTCTTCCTGTTTCGGCTTCGGCGCACGATCGCGGGGAAACGGTACGTACCTCATCGTCGCTCCACCCAAATTGCTTCGTGTGCTGGGGAAGAACCTTGGTGCGCCTCTGCTCAGGCGTGGCAAAATCCTCGAAACCCCACTGCGACGAGTGCTTCTGTGCATTCGAGGTCGTCTTGGACTCAAGCTGCGGCGCATCCTCGCCCTCTCCAAAGTGGAAATGTTCGTACTTCTTCGCGGCCGTCTTGCGCTCCGGCGACTTCAACTCGTTGGGATCGCCCTCCTCAAAGAGCCTGATCGGGTGGTAGTTCTTGCTCGCGCCCGCCTTGGCCGGCGAGGCGCTGCGCGCATGCGGTTCGCGCTCCGGGGAGAGGATCTCGTGCAAGCCGCGCGACACAGGCTTGGCCGCCCTTGCGCGCTCATACCCATACTCGCTCGGAGTCTGAGACCGCCCGCCGTTATCCTCTATAGGCTGGAACAGAGAGAGGGTCGCGTGAGGGTCGTTGGTGGCGCTGGTGTTGCTCCGGCTGGTCTGCGGCCTGCTGTCCTCCTCATCACCTGCGGTTGTGTTGCGGCGCGAAGAAGCGCCGGATGCAGCGGGCGTGCCGGAGGCAGTAGCGACGATGAGGCGGAGCTGGTCTTTGCCGTCGCGGATGGGCCAGTTGCGAGCGCGGGAGCCGATGACATCGACTTGCTTGAGAAGGGATGCTTGGTCCCAGTACAGGCGGATGGAGCTAATCTTCTGCTGGCTGTCGAATTGGACGATATGGACCTGCGCGCAAGATGCCGTCAGTGGGTTGGCGGGCCACGCGGGGCGCACGGGGGGCGCTCACCATGGGGAACGTCACAGTGCGGTCAGCCAAAAAGTTGTCGTCCAGGCCTGGGAGATAGGCACCGCCGCCGTTGACGAACTCCAGAGTGGTTTCGACATCGAGGCACAGGCCATTGCTGCTCTCAATGGCGCTGAGGACCTTCTCGGCCTTCTTCTTTAAGAGCCTGCCCTGGGCGGACAGATGCTTGAGGATGGCGTCGGGCTCAACCACGGTGGTCACTGTGGGGACGTAGTTGATGGAGGCAGCGGGCGCAAGGGCGGCGGCGGCGGGCGCGCTGAGGAAGGCGTGGTATTTGGCGCTGAGAGCCATGGTAGAGCGCGGGGAGTGCGGCGCAGGCGAGGGACCGGGAGCGCGGTGCGGTAGACGGGCGGGCGGCGATCGCTGCGAGCTGCGGATCGGTGCAGGCGAAGTGGGGACGCGCAGGGCGATTGGCGCGCGCGTGGCGGAGAGGAGGTCGCGAGGGCGAGTGGTGGAGCAAAAAGTAAACAGAACGAGGGCGGAGGGAAAGAGCCTGGCCGGGCAGGCCGCGGCAAGATGTATTGGGCTGAGGGCCTGAGTCAGCGGCCCGCGGCAGGGACACCGCAGGACGCGCTGCTGAAACACAGGAGAGCCCTGCAATTGCTCTTGCGCGCGCTGCCAGTGGCTCGAATGCTCTGTTTTGGCCTGCTGTTTTGAGCGCGCTGCTCCGCTGCGGCCTAGCGCGCCCCCCGCTGCTGCGCCAGGCCTGCGCCATGTCCAGCCCTGTGCAAGGCTCCCTGCAACGGCCCTCCTAGCCCGCGCTGCGCAATTACCCGCGCCCTCTCTGCCTCTTCGCCCGCGCCGCCGATGCGCGTCGAAGATGCTGGCATCGCGCGTCCTGCACGGATCGTCTGGACGGACGTGGTGTGAGGGCTCCACCTGCTCATCAAACGCGTCCGGAGCAGCCCACCGCCCCGTTCGGGGCATCCCACGGGCCTCCGTCGGCGGAGGCGTCGTTGGCAGCGCGCATCACCATCACAGCCCGTCACTCGTGCAGTGTCGGAGGGCGCCGCAGGCAGAAGGAACGGCAGCTGTTATTCGGTTCGCGCAGCATTAAGGAGAGTCGATATAAACACACAAACGAAACAAAGAACACGCCAGGAAACTCCAGTGCGAGGGAATGACAAGAAAGCAATGAAAATCCACCCATCGTCGCGCGTCGTGGCCAAAAAGATTGCATCCCTTGCCGAGGAGTGCGCGCTTTTAGGGCAGAACCGCAGGAGCGCCTCCCTCTCTCCAACCAAGTCTCTCTATGTCTACCCAATCGTGCTACACCTGCTGTTCGCCCTCTGCGTCAAAGCACGTTTCCCAGCAGAGCACCTCCGCCGGAAAGTCTCTCTCAACACTCGGCCGCTCGCGGACGAACCATGCGAGCCCTGCGCCCGCCGCGCCGAACACGGCCAGGCTGGTCCAGAGCGCGTAGTTCGTCGTCGCGACACTGAAGTCGGTGCTGAGGTAAAAGCTCGCGCCGCTGACGGCAACTGCCAGCGCCTTGAACAGAGATGCCGCCTGCATGAGCCCAATGACCGTGCCGGCCGAGAAGGCATCAGGGGCGACGTTGAGCATCAGCAGGATCACCAACACCTGCGCTCCTCCTGCAAGAAGATGCTTGATCATGATGGCTGCGCTCGAAATGACGGCCGTCACGGGGCCCGAACACATGGCCACAAATGCCAAAACCGGGGTGATGACATACAGCGCCGGGAAGAAAAGCGCGCAGGAGCGGAATGGCCGCAGAAGGCCAAATCTTTCAATGATCTTGGGCATGGCATGGAGGATGATGGCTCCTGCGACTGCCCGGACTGCCAGCAGAATTAAACCGAGCCAGTCGCAAGGAAGTCCCATGCCTCCATGGCGCGAGCTGCTGTGACCCAGGTGTGGGAGAACGACGTCGAAGGATGACGCATGGAGAGAGAGCAGTGAGAAAGAGCACATAAGGACGATGAGAGAAGGTGCCTGGAGGAACTGGCTCATGGAGATAGGCTCGGGGCGAGTGAAGTCGACAACGCGGATGGAGGGCATGTCGGAGGAATCGTCCGAAAGAGCTTGGCCGAGGAAAGCAGCCTTCTCACAGTCCATATCGGACTCGTTCGAAGACTCCGAGTTCTTGGGCAACGTCTATAAGCGGCTTAGTAAGTGTGTCATGGAGAATGGCCAGGTGAAGAGTAATGACGTATCCAACCAGCCTTGCAGTATTAGCCCTGGTGTACAAGCCCGATGTCCAGGCAAATACTGCAAAGCTGCATGGATCATGACTTCGCTCGTCGGGCCTTGGGCGACAGATGTGGAAAGCTTACCTCCTTCAGGACAAATGTGGCAGCGATGGCGATAACGAGGACCAGGCTGCCACACGCAATCTGGCTGCTAAGAATGGGGAATTTCTCCCAGATGGCGCCATGCGCTTCTAAGCTTCCAGCCACCATACCCTGAACCAACGGCCCGATGGATCCACAGACAGCGACCAGAGGAAGCCTGGATACATTCTTCGTCCTGTCCGCCGGGCTTAGGCTGACGTCCCCAAGCATGGTAAGCGCGCTCACAGAGACCGAGGAGCTCACGAGGCCGCCGACGAAACGGAAGATGGTGCAGGAAATCAAATGGGTAGCGAAGCCCATGGACAGGCAGCACGCGGACATGCCGTACAATCCGGCGAGCGCGATCGGCTTGCGGCCTACACGGTCAGCGAGATATCCCCAGAGGATGCCGGCAGAGGCGCCGAAGGCATAAGCGCAGTCGAGGATGCTGCGCAGATAGGAGCCGGAGAGCGTGCTGCAGTACTGCTCGTTGCTAGAAACGAGCATCTTGAGCTGTGGCTGCAGGCTGGAAGCCATGATGCTGTCGCAGAACCGTTAGCTCGGCGCGCCAGGTGGATGCGACGCGACTCTTACGCTTCCGCGAGGAATATGACATAGATCCAGGTCAATTGCGTGTAGTTTGTGGCAGCGCTCTCCAGCGGCTCCGGGTCAAATTCCTCCACTTCCTCCATCATCTCCTCCTCTACGGCGGCGACCTTTTCGTATTTGCCCAGGTCCTTGACGGGAATCAAGGACCGGGTGCGACGGTGGAATCCGAACATGGCTATTAGGGAAGTACTGCGGCGCGATGCCGGCGACGGGCGCAAGTAAAGCGAGAGAGCGGCGAGGACTCGCGGCCAGCACGAATCGAGAAGCGGGAAAAGCTAGAGACTGTGGCGGTCGGGTGGACCAAGTGGTGGTGGTTGTTAGAATGAGCGACGGGCAGGCGCTGCAGACATTGCTGGAGGCGCGATGCAAGCGTGAGCGGTCTTGGAGGTGAAGAGATGGCGCGAGAGGGGAGGTCTGTGATGGAGCAGCGGCAGGGAGCCGGCCGGGTCGAGCAGTGCCCGGCTACGAGCCTGGTCCCTGCGGTGGCACATTCGGCATGGTCTGCCTCGAAATAGCCCAGGGGGTCGGATAGCTCTATGAGCTCCGTTTGACTAGCCATACGCGAGCAGTCCGCGCCAGCATCGCGCTCCGAGTTGAAGCAGCCGGCGGCCGGCCAGCAGCGGCCCACACCTGTCGTATGGATGGGGTCGCTTCGTATAGCTTATCGGCGGCCGCTGCACGAGAGCATCGTGTGCATGCTGCGGCGCTAGCCCGCCGGCGGTTCCTGGTGATGATGATACGCGCCCTCGATGCCGCACCCGGTAGCTTGAGCGCGCGGCCGCCCATGATTCGCCGGCTGTACGCGCCTGTCTGCACGCGCGCTAACCTACGCCTCAAGCCCAAGCCCGCCGCCCCCAATCGGCCTTTCACCGCGGCTCCAACGCCCGACGTCAGCCCAGCTGCTGTCGCATTGGCTTCACCACGTGTTGGCGATCTTTTCACATCCCCACACGCCAGCTGATCGCAGAGCCAAGGCCGGGCACAACTTTAACCAGGCGAAGAGGAGCGTGAGCGACTCCTAGTGTATCGATATTTGGAAAGAAATCTACATCGCCCCCAGCCCGCTCCGCCGCTCATGCATCGAACCTCCCAGACTCCCATTGCTTTAGCAAGCCAGCCATCTCAACCAAGAAAAAACAAATCCACTCCGACCGCGAAAAAAAGCGCCCCAGATGCAAGTTGGAGTAACCGAAGATCCTTTTACCCATCCGTATACGAAAGCCACCAGCGGCAGGAAAACGCCCGCTAAGAGTACAGCAAATGCTACAAAGCCAGAAATCGTACAGTCGTCGAGCGAGCGTTAGAGTAAGACGTAATCGTGAAATGTGTTGCAGTTCACTGCTTTCCCTTCTTCACTTTCTGGAGGATCTTCTTGACCAGGCTGCCCTGCCTGTGCGACTGCACGGCGAAGGGACCGTGCATGCCCGACGTGTCGTCCGTCGGCGGCGGAAGCTCCTCCAGTGCCAGCGGATTGGCTTCTCTGGCGGCCTGGTGTTGCTGCCAGCCGTATAGTGCTTCCTCGTCGGCACGCAGGTCTGGTCGTGTGAGCGTCATCCTCAGCGTCATCTCCCGGCCCCCTGGAAGCGGGAACAGGTCTTGCGACCTCTTGGCCCGAGAGTGGAACGAGGGAAGACCATTCGAGTCAAGTGAAGAGTAGTTGGATTTAGGAATTTGGGCAGCGGCGCGGAACGTTTCGTCGGGATCAGCTGGTGTCACCGGCGTGTCAAGATCGGCAAGACTACTGTCCTCGTCCGACTCATCTCCGGTATCACTCTGGTCCAGGAAGGAAACCGAGTCGTCCCGAAGGAAGGTATGGAGGTCACGACTGGCCTGGCGTGCATCATACTCGGCGCGCGACAACGGCTCGGGTGAGCTCTCGGCGGTGCGTTGCTTGTCCGACGGGAATCCGTACTCCACGACCTCGTCGAACTTGTGCGGTGAAGCAAGGTACAAGCGGAGCTTCATACGGGCCTCCGGATCCTGGTAGTACTTGGTCTCGGGCTCGACGTCGCCTCCATAGAGGGGCGAGACGATGTTCGAGGTTGCTCGGGGCCGTTTGTTGCTTTGCGGGGTTGGAGGGAACAAAGGAGACGGCAGCGGTGGTGCAGATGAGGTAGATAGACGTGTGAAAGTATTAGAGAGTGACATGGTCCTCCGGAAAGAGGCTCGTCTTGGATTCAGGTCGGGGCGAGATGGCGAACGCCGGCGCGGCATGTCTTCGGACAGGTCTGGGCTTTCTTGAGCAGAGGGATAGGGGTCGATGACGGAATCCTCCTGGAGTGATTGGGATCTCCTCCTCTTCTCCGCGGGAAGCGCAGTAAGCTCTTGCTCCTTGGGCAATTCGGACGCGCTGTCTGAGTCTAGCAGGAAGGTCTCGCAACGACCGGCCAGCAGGATTGCTTCTTCGCGACTCAAACACGTCTTAATAATCTTGTCCGGGAGCGAGAGGAACCATTGGGCTTCGGCTTCGGTGATGTCGTTGACCGTTTGCGCTTTCCTTAACCGGCGGCGGCCACGACTCTCGGACCTGGAATGGCTGACGCTGCGCTGGGACGAGTGTGCAGTCTGCGGACGGCGGGGAAGGCAATTTAAATCTGCAACGGGCTGGGCGGAACGCTCGATCCGTAGTCGCTCCAATGAAGAAAAGTACTTGCGCCTGCCGGTGCTGTTAGCAGGAGGGCGAGTCGCGGAAGGAACGACCGGATCGGATGCGGGGATGCACATGGCGCCAATCGCGGAGGCGAGGAGGGCGCATACAAGGTCGGCTCGCAAAGAATTGCTCAGGCGTGAGGAGCTAAGCATTCATCCGAGTGCTGGAGTCTCTTCGCGTCCAGACGAATGCTTCGACTCCGCAGGCGCGACTGTTGCAATGCTATATGAACCGACCCCGAACGTGTGCAGGAGCAGGCGCGGGCATTTTGAGGGCAGGAGATTGACCGCGTCTTAGCGGCGGCAGGGTGCAGTGAGACAGCGGCGGCGCATGACGGGAGCCGTTCCAGAAGTGCGGCGGCGTGGGCGGGCGGGAGCAGGGCGACACTTACTGCACGGAGTCAGGCAAGGCGGCATACTCGGCTTCGGACAGCAGCGGGGCCGGCATCTTGCTGGGCGGGAACGACTTGGAGCCTTCGGTGGTGGCAGGCCGCGACGGGCGACTGCGCGACGAGCAGGTGCGGGCGTGTGGCGGCAGAGGAACCCTCGCGTGGGACGGCGAGCGTGAAGGACTTATATTCCTGCTCCTCCCAGGGCGCGCTGGGGGCGGCGGGGAGAAGACGATCTGAGTGGCCGGCATGGTGAGGACCGCAGCGGCGGGAGCTACAGTAGCTTCGCGCCTTGCAGGAAGATGGCGTTGTGCCTCGCACTCGCAGCGCCGCGCTGTAATAATAGACGCCCTGATGGAGGCATCCCTGCCAGGCATGTTCCCGAGACGCGCAAGGGTACACGGCCATGGAGCCCACTTGGCGGCCGCACGCGCCCATGGCAGCAGCGAGGCGTGTCACACAGGCGCCCAGGACTGACGGTGTCACTGGCTGCTCACCGACAGGGGCGGCCGCCGCACGGCTTGACAAGCGCGCAAACGGGCGGCTCGACAACGCAGCGCCCGTCAGGCCCGCCCGGCGCCGACCAAGAGAGTAGTCACAGCCGCGGGCTGGCGGACGGTGAGCGATAGGCAGCCCGCCGCGGCGGCGCTCCTGCGAACGCGCTGCAAGGGCACGCGGGCGGTGACAGGGGGGCGCCGTTTGCTGCTGAGATGAGATTGCCATGACATATCTGCGCACTGTTGAGCGGCACGCGGGCAGCAAGGAGCGGCTGCGGGCCAGAAAGCTTGGGGGGAGATTGAGCAGCCGGAGATGCTCGCCCTCCTCAGCTCCGCGCGACGGGAGGTGCCAGCGCCGGCGCGCGAGGGGCGGCTGCGCCAGCGCTGAGCAGCCGCGCACCTCGACCGCGCACCGCGTCGACTTCTGCAGGCGTGCAGGGACAGCGGCGCCGGCCACTGAGGGGAACCCGGGCCTAGCAGGAGGGTTGAAACGGCGAGTCGCGTTGATCTTAGCTTGGTTCGTGCTTCCTCCGCCCGGGCACTAGCCGGCGGCCGGCCGTACTGTCCCAACGCTCGCCCGTCAGCTGGCCCGCTGGCGGCTGCAGGTGTGGGCGTCGGACGGCAGCTTCCATCGGCCGGCGCGTGGGTGACACGGCGATTGCGACACGGCGACGCCCGCCAGGCCGGGATCCCAGCGGATCTCGCTATCTCGATCCCCAACGCCCTCCGCCGGCAGCTTAAATAAGGGCCCTCCCTTCCCGCCGCGCAATCTCGCACGCTGCCACGCGCTAGCACTCACCTCTTTGTCGCCAGAAGAGCGGTCAGGTACGGCTAGCCTAGTCCCCGGTGCCGATCGCGGGAGCGGCGTTCAGGCGGCCACCACGGCAGCGCGCCGTCAGCCCACCGAGCCCAGAGATCCAGAAGACGCGAGCCAGCTCACGATGGTGAGACGGCCACAGCGGCGGCCAGGAATGCGCCGCCCCACCGATTCCAGCGCAGCGTCACCGGTGACTGCGGCCCCAGACGCGTGCTGGGCCAGGCTCGTGAAGCCCCTCGCTCAGCTCCAGCCACGCCCGCCGGCAGTGGACGCGAGCAGCGCACGTCACTGTCAGCAATCTCAGCCCTGCTGCGTCCACGCGTGAAAAGCAATACAGCACGCCGCGGGATCGGCTTCGACGGCTCCACCTTTTGCTGCTTTCGGTGCGGGCGAACCCCAAGGCGGCCGCAACACGGGCCCTCGTTTGCCGGCGTCTCCAATGCATCCATGTCCCTGCGTATCCGTTCCATGCCGTTCCTTCTTCAAACTTTCCGGTGGCTTGGCTCATTAACCTTTTCTGAACCTTGCGATGCTAGCAAACCAAACGCCCCTGGCCGCCCGCTTCCCAGACGAGCGTCCCCACGGGATTGCCGCAAGGTCGTGTCCCGTGAAACGTTGACTCACGCCGCCTGCTGAGATTGCACATTCCAGAAGATCGATCTTCTGGAATTTAGCCTTCGACCCGACAGAGCCAAAAGCGACCTAGTCCCCAGCTCTCGGATCCGTCGCGCGCCCGGCCACAGCTATAACGTTTCTTCTTATGAGTTTCGCCAGACACATGGCTGGCACTGATACGTTCGCAGTCAAAGTAGACCCGGCCCGGTCAACCGTGCTATACTATCGGCAAGGCTGACTTAACAAGACCTACGACATAAGACGTTGCCGGCTCTCGAGTTCCGAAGTAGGCCGCCGATTAGCATAGATTGCAACCGTAGTGCATACGGAGTTGAAGCAGCCGTCCGGGTACGGAGAGCCGTATCTCTCACCACACTCTCACCTTCGCACGAATCCCCCAGCTCCGCATGTAAGAGTGAGCGCCTCAGGCCCTGCCAACCGACTTCGTAGCAGAACCTATCTGGATGAGTCAAGACGTGCCGGGCCATGGTCACACGTCCAGACGCAGCAACCTCAACTCCATACGCGCACGGTCAGAGCGGCAACGACTTGACCTGGGAATGGTCAGAATTTGACTCTCGACCCGCAGTCGCGGCTGCATGCCCAATGAGCGCATGCTTTGTCCGCTCACGGTTTAGGGTTCGCTGCATGCATGAACACAATTTCCATCGGTCTTCCCTGAGATGGCGCCAATGTTACTTCCCGCCGTCACTTGACGGAGCTGCAGGGTGGCTTGACAGAGTTCGGACGGTTCCAAAGCTGCGCAATTTCTGCCTATTGGCTGACAATTACTGATATATTGGCACGGGAGCAGAGAAAGCTTCTTCATGACTGTCGCAAGGTGAGCCCCAGGCTCATGCGCGCGCGGCGGGAGATTGACCTGGCATTCGCGGTAACGCCGCCGTCGGATATACGCCATGCCTTCACTTGAGGACCACCACAATTTTCCACGTGTCTGGAAATGAGACGGAAGTCGATCAGCGGCTCCCGTGCAACTTCAGTGAGATGAACAAGCTCCGCGGGATGAGACTGATCATGATGTCATTTCCGGACAACACAGGCGCACGGTCTATGAAACAGCGCGAAAAGGTCGTTTGCAATCATTGACCTGGTGGGCCCGTTTGTCTGCCACCATTCCCTCGGGCGGGCTGCCACCTCGTATGATATTGCTACAGCAACAGGTCGTTCCACGACTGCTGCATCTCCTCCAGGCATCTGAACCAACAGCCCCCGTTAATCTCAGAACTCGAACTCCTGCCTGAATCTTTCAATATCCATCCCCGGACCCACCAAGTCTCCCAGGTCTCTTCTGTTCATCTGACTGAACACTCTTCTCAGGGTGTCGTACAGGTTCGTCGACTGGTTTTGGCTGATCATCCTGTCCAGCTCAACCTCACTGACACCATCACCGACAACCTGTCGCGCCTTCTCACGACCCTCCTGCTCCACGACTTTGTGCATGGCTAGTGCCCCCAACAGGTGTTGCGCCGCTTCTTCGAAGCAGCCGATGTTGATGCAGGAGACGCCGAGGTTGTATCGCGCACGGACAAAGTTCGGGCGCAGAGCTAATGCGCGCTCGTATGCATCAATAGCCTCCTCGCTACGCCCAGAGTTTGCCAGTGTGGCGCCCAGGCGGTTCCACAGCAGGTGGACCTGGTCTTGCTGGTTGCTTGTGCCGGTTTCCGTGCTTGCAAGCGCTGAGCCGAAGCAGTCAACTGCCTTGTCGTATTCCTCAGCGCCGTAGAAAAGCACCCCCAGACCGACCTGAACGTCAGGATCCATCTGCTCTCCTGACGGTGAAAGTTGGGCTGCCTTGATAAAGAGATCGGTGACCTTCTCGTGGAGGAGATGACGGTCTGTGAAGCCTACGTCGGCGGCAGTGGAGACGTCTTCGGGCTTGATTAGCTGAGGATATTTGGTGGCAAGCCACCTCTCCAGCGTCCTGTAGGCTGTGCTGTCGTAGCCTTCGTTGGTATACGAGACGGCAAGGCCCATGAGCGCCTCGAGGTTATTAGGATCGAGTTTTAGTGCTTGCTCCAAAGCGCGGATGGCTGGAGACTCCTTCTCGTTCTGTGCCTGTGCAGCGCCGAGTTTCGTCCATGCTTCGACGTGTTGAGGGTCTTTTTGTACTGCGGCCTCGAAAGCTAGTGCCGCAAGAGACAGATTGCCGCCATTTTGCAGGATGGCAAGACCCTCCGCGAAAGGGTCGGTGACGTCTTTGAAGGGATTGTTCTGCTCGAAGAGGTAGTCGCCCATGTTCGGGTCGCGCAGAGAGGAATGTGTGTTCAGGCCATCGAAGCCCTCCCACTGATCCAGATCCCCCATGTGCAGATTCTTGGCGAATTCCTCGTCATCGACGTAGGCTCTGGCATTTGCGGTCTCAGCTTGAATGCCCCGCCAGATGCTTTCGAAATCCCCAAACTCATTAGTCTCGGAGAGGACTGACCTGTCTATGTCGTTCAGCTCCGCCTCCATGGCTGCGTTAGCCTCCTTATCCAAGGCATCGAGGTCTTGCTGGCCGGTCGACTCCAGCTGAGCGAACTCGGCCTCCCAGTCCTTATCGTCGAGCTCCACCATGCGCGACTTGCCCTTAGCATCTGCCTGAACGGGTTGCTGAAAGTCGCCGCCAAATGGTCTATTCATCAAGCCCATTCCCATGCCCATACCGCCCATGCCCATGCCCATGCCCATGCCATAACCCATCGGTCGTTGGTAGCCCATCATTCCCGAAGGACCGCTTGTCACCGGGCTGGCTGTTCTGCCAGGCGCATTTGTTCCCATCTGTTGAAATTTCGCAAACTCGGCCGGGTTGAATCCACCTGGACGGGCATTCTGAAAAGTGGGATCGACCGGCATAGCTTCTCTACCAGTGTCGAACTCGGCAGCCCAGCCGGGGGAGCCGTTATGTTGGGCGCGCGATGCCTGCTCCAACTCGCGCCGCATCTGTTCCATGGCGAACGGGGAGGCCGGACCGGCGGCCTGGGGGAGGTGAGATTGCTCGCGCATGAACTCGTCCATCATCTGCCGGCGTAGCTGTTAGCACACGAGCATCTCCGCAGGACCGCAGTGCTACGTACGTGTTCTTGGCCAGGACCCATGGCCTGGCTTCTCATACCCTCCTGCATGCCGCCCGGTCCCCGGCCGACCAGGCGGTCTCTTTGTAGCGACTTGTCATCCTGTACATGCTTGGTGAACTGGCTGAGCGGGTTGCCAGCGGTCGAACACTCGGCACCTCCGAGGAAGGACATGGCGGGAGGAAGAGCGGAGGGCGCGGGGAGGGTCGTGAATTAAGGAAAAGGCGCGAGGGATATGTCGGTTCCGAGATACAAGACGAGCAGCTGTACAGGTATGTGCGTTTGCGGGTGATGTGGGGTTGGCGGAGGCTCTCGGTTTGGGCGATGGTAATCAAGATGCCGCGGCTGCGCTCGGTCGGTTGCCGCCGCCTTTGCCCGCCAGTGCGGAGAGCATCCCTGCACCGCGCACGTGCACCACGCCTCAGGCACCCAGGCACCTTTCCAACGAGGCTCTTGCAGCCACGCGGCGCGGCAAGCTCGCACGCCGTCATCACCACCAGATCGCCGCCGCCGTCCGATCAGCCCATCAACCCCACGACTCAGGCACGCTTGGCGCTTTGCATCGCTTCTTTCACCGCGTGTCATGATCGTCGCAAAGGAGCATCACCGCTGATGCCAATACGGCTCCATTGACTCATGCCCACCGACTATCTATCACCATCATCCACCTGACCCTCATGTTTCTCCTGTCCGGTTTCAGAACCCGCTCCTTCATCGTGCTGACCGGTTTGGGTGCCTGAGACCCTCCTCCGCCTTTCATATCCGAGCTACTCCGACCCACGGCATTCAACCGTACAGGAACTCGTACTTCCACTCAGACTCAGGCACATCCTTGTACTTGATGCTGGTGGGGTGCTTGTGTCGCGCGGGCAGAACTCTCCGGATGTACAGGTCGCCGACGTTGAACGGTTCGTATTCCGCGTGTTCTCCCGGAGCAATGAAGCTGTCCAGCACGGATATGTTGGCAGCAGGATCCGGTGTAAGGAAAAATGGCAACGAGTAGCGTGCTTCTCCCGTCATATTCCGGACTCTGTGGACCGTCGCAACAAACTTGCCGTTCGTCTGTCTCTCCAAGTATTGACCCACGTTGCAGACGAACGAGTTCTTCTTTGGCGGTGCTTGCACCCACACGCCATCCTTGTTCAGGATCTCAAGAGCTGGGACCGAGTCCTGAAGGACCATCGTGAGCCCTAGAGTTCAAGAAAGTCAGCTGTCTACAACAGGAGGCCCGTCCAGACCATCTCGATGATCAGAACGAGGAGAGTTTACTCAGACTGTATCAAAGGTAGGCCGACTTACATGAGAAGTCACTATGAGCCCCCAGGCCAATCGTATTTGCCGCATCCTCCACCGGAGTAGGTGGATAGTACAGGGCTCTCATTCCAGTGATGGGGAACTTGAAGATGCTATCCAGCGCCGTCTCCTCTAGACCGAACGCCAGCGCAAAGATACGGACGAGCTTCATGGCGAGCGGGAACACGTGGTTGTAGTACTTATATAACCCTTCCCTTAAAAATGGTGCATCAGAGGGCCAGATATTCTGAGGCTTCGTGATGTACGACGGCGGATCCGCGCCGACTCTTCCACGGTAGTCCTGCTCAGGCTCAATCACGCAGTCACCCATGGTGAAAGCTTCCTTGAAGTCTATCTTGGTCAGTCGGTCTGGACTTGCGATTAGTCGAGATGAGATGGAACCGTACCTCCTTTGGTTCTTGGGTCATTGCGTGTCTCCAATGGTGGTTCGTAACCCCTGACGGCCGGATTTTTCTGCATATGCGCGTCCATCTTCGTCTCATGGTCAAGCGCAAAGAACCTCCTCATGGTATCGAACGTTTGACTCAAGACCTCCTCTGGGATTCCGTGGTTGACCAGATAGAAGAATCCGGACACACTGCATGCTTCGTATATTTCTTTCGCGATTCTTTCTCTTTCTTCCAGGGATATGCTGTCGATATTGGAGATATCAATCTCCGGAATTTGAGTGAACTCCCCTTTGGCCGCCTTGCTGACCTTTCTGTAGGTCGCCTGAGAACCGGAATGGAAGTAAACGTACTGAAGGAGTCAGCGTGATCTGGGCCCCCTCATCTAACACCACTATGGGCTCAAGCAATGAGAGGACATACCTCCCCATCAGGCACCGGTGCTGCGTGTGTTGCTATCGCAGTAGCCATCCTGCCGATTCAAGATCACTGTTATCGCGAACGACCCTCAGAAGCACCAAATTGGCAATGCTGCGCTCTCGGGTTGGAGCCGCACCGACAAACGCGTAGCCCAGCTGCCGGGTTTTATGATCGGAATCCAGCGCCTCCAAAGCCGGCCTGTGATCGGTTCAGACGAGTAGGCTGGCAGGCCTTATCTAATGCCTGGTCGTGCCCCGCAATACCATCCGAACTCCACGTGATTACCACCCACTCTTGGCGGCTCGGTGTCACCAACCGAGCCTATCAGCACTCTACCAGAGCGGTTTGATGGTGTGTAGCGGTCCTGATCCGCCAAGAATGCCGGAGTTTCGCGCCCTTGCGCCGCGGTGAACAGCGAGCAGGTATGATAGCGGAGGCTGATAGAGGTATGATCACCTTCAGGAACTGGTTGCCATGACTCTTTGAGCCGTGCCTAGGAGACTTGGAGTTCTGAACTCCTCTCTCTTCCTCTACTCTGTCCAAAGGATCCCACATTTCCAGTGTTACAGGCTCTTTTCAGCGGGCAGCCGGTACCATGGATTTTCTAAGGGCCGCATTCTCCTCATCTTACGGCAAGGACAAGCCGAGGTTCTTCTTTTGGTATCCTTCAGGCACGACCAGCGCAGAGAAGAAACTTCTCCACAAGATCGACTTCTTCATCCTGTCGTACGCATGTCTCGGCTATTTCGCAAAATGGCTTGACCAGGCAAACTTGAGCAACGCCTATGTTTCCGGAATGAAGGAAGACCTGCGCATGTACGGGACCGAATACAATCTTGCCACGACATGCTTCCAAGTTGGAACAATTTTGGGCGGAATTCCTAGCAACCTTCTTCTTACGTGGATTCCGCCGCGGTATTTGCTACCAGGCCAGGAGTTCATTTGGGTACGTGAATTCTCTATCTGAGTAGCTTTGTTCCCTTTGTTTTATGAGATCATCAGTGGCTTGATTTATCCCTTATGAAGGTTTTCATGTCAATTGGGGATATCCAGGATGTGGAATGCAGTCGCCAACTTGCGCGCGGAACTGAGACTTCATCCGGACGTAAGTAGCGTCAGAAGTATACTCAACAAATGCGGACGAATACTTCGCCTCCGTATGAGAGTTGGCGACCGAGATCTTTACCATATTTCATTCATCTGTCATTGTGAAGACTGCTGCTCCATGAGGGTCGAGCATCAAGCAAAGGCATAGTCAAATGTGGTGTAAAGCTGGATTCGGAATGAAACAGCCACTTGTACCTCAAGATGAAAGATGGACGAGCTAACCCAACAATTCTCAGGGCATTCTTACAATTGCGACGTACAAGGTCACTTCATACAACCAGGTGCTCCCAATCCTCCATCTCTTCCGGGTACCTTGCACAAAAGACTAAACTCTAATACAGCTTTACCCGCTCCGCTTCTTCATCGGTTTCTTGGAAGGCTCCTCTTTTGTCGGTATCCAGTATGTTTTGGGTTCATGGTACAAGCGTACGGAAATCGGGAAGAGAACCGCTATCTTTGCCTGTTCGGCTTATGTTGGCACTATGGTGTCTGGCTACATCCAAAGTGGCGTTCAAGCTTCCCTGGGAGGGAACCTGGGAATAGAAGCCTGGAGATGGGTCTTCATTATTGGTGCGTCTACTTCTCTTCCTCCAAGACACGCACAGCCCGGAGAGTTCAGCTCCTACTTACACATCGTCAGACGGAATCATCACCATTGTCATCGCCATCTACGGCATTTTTTTCTTCCCCGACACCCCTGAGAAGACCACTGCCTTCTATTTTACTGAGCAAGAGAAAGCGAGAGCCATTGAGCGCTTGGTAGAAGACGACCGCGAGCCGAAGGGCGAGTTCTCTTGGAACATCTTCGTTCGAGTCGTGAAGTCATGGCAATTCTACGCTCTATCGGTGCTCTGGTGCTTCTGGAACACCACCGTGGGGAAAGTCGGAAATACTGTGGTAAGTACTACCACACACATACACACACATAAGACTTGCAATGCCCTCTATGCAAAACCACTGCTGACCACACTGATAGATGCAACTCTACCTCAAAAACGACACCGAACACACCTGGTCCGTCTACCAAATCAACAACATCCCCACCGCAATCAACGGCTGGAACATCGTCATGATCCTCCTCCTCAACGTCTACGTCGACGCAACCGGCAACCGCATGACCGCAGTCATGATCAACATCGTACGCCGCCCTTTCCCCTCCCGCAATCTTTATTTTAAACTTCTCTCTCAACTAACTTCATCTTTTACTGAAAACAGTTCTTCCTCCTCTTCGGCACCTCCTGCCTCGTAGCCTGGCACATCCCGCTCGGCCTCCGCATCGTCTCCTACCTCTTCGCCTCGCTCGACGGGCCCCTCTCCCCGCTCTACCTCGCCTGGGCCAACATCCTCTGCTCGGGCGACAAGCAGGTGCGCGCGTTGACGTTGGCGTGCATGAACTCGTTCGGCGCGGCCGTCACGACGCTGATCCAGCAGTTCCTGTATCCGGTCACGGACGCGCCTGAGTACAGGAAGGGATTCCCGGCGAGCTTGGGGTTTGTGGTCGGGATGGCGGTGTATGTTTTTGTGGTTAGGGGGTTGGAGTTGAGGGCGGGGAGGGTGGTGGGGGGGAGGAA